>JAWNBB010016715.1:0-11746 GCA_036325645.1 Balantidium ctenopharyngodoni
GGGGATTGGGGATTGGGGATTGGGCCCAATCCCCAATCCCCAATCCCCAATCCCCAATCCCCAATCCCCAATCCCCATGTCGCTTGAGATATTTATTTAATTAAAAACACGAATATTAATTAAATAACAATGTAACAATTTTACTTTTTTTCAACATATATTGCCCACTTCATTTATTAACGTTTGGATTTATTTCATTTAATGATAAAAAGAATGTCTTCGACAAACATCCCTAATTCGAATCAACGTCGAAAGAGTAAACAAACAGATCCAAACCACAACTTTTTATTTTACCTCCTTGAAGAGAACCCTGAGCTTTGAATATCGAAAATTAAATCCAACCCCTCCGAACTTCTCAGGTCGCCTTTTATCAGCGATTTCGATTCAAACTTCTTCGTCAACTTTCTTCACTGAAGCGAGACAAGCAGTAAGCAAATATACTCTGACAACTTTGATTTGGTGTTCACCGCCTTCAAAAGTAAGTTCAAGGAAGTTAACCGTGCGAATGAGACTTTTCTTCATTACTATTCATTGGCAAAACCATTGTTTTTCATGGAATTATTTACACGCTTGGAGAGCCTACATCTGCTAACTGAGGATGTAATCCTCGGAGAAAGCATGATGAACAAACAGTCGAACGCGATTCCTCCTACTTGCATGGACTACTTCATCGATCATTTCAAAGACAAACTCGGACGAGAAAAAGACAAAGACAAAGCTAATATGAATAAATATTCGGATTTTATTATATTGTTCAAAGAACAATATAATTCAATATACCAGAAATTCCCGGAGGAGACTAAACTTATTTTCGAGGAATTTTGACTTGGAATCCCGACAGACGTCAGGGACGAACAATATCAAAAAGGGATTTTCGAATGATTGAAAACACAGAATTATGTCTGTTTTTCCAAATATGTTTATATGAAGGAAATCAAGTTTAATTATTGAAATTATCTCCTTGATCAAGAGATCAGGAGAACCTCGCCCAACACAAAGGAGCAAACAAGGGATATTAACTACGACACCTGAGACGCCTTCATAAGCCTGTTTGAAGCCAAGCCGAATTTCCTTGCTCATGTTCTCGAAATATGATATAATCATTGATTATATATTATCGAGAATATCAATTATCGGTGATTAAACGGGTACTTACCGAAGCTGATCAATTGAATTAACTCCGGGAAACTCAAGTTGAGTTTGGTAAGCGGGAGTAACATCCAAAACCAAAACATTCTACACTTACTATTCCGAAACTGCAAATCGTCGGTGATCGAGAAGAAGAGTTTATACGAGAAACTTGAACTATCCTTGCTTCGTCAAGATAAAGACATAAAAAAATGACTTTCCGAACCGGATAACTCGTCGACTATACCAGTGATTTACCTTTTCGATGTCATCGACATGAACAGTGTCCAAGAAATTGCGTTTCTTTCCAAGGTGATGAAAAGTACTCCGAAAACTTTCGACGTTTTTACTTCTTATTCGCGGGCAGAAAGGAATAAAAGCCGGATAAAGGTTAATATTTTACATTATCTCACAAGATATTTAAGCGAGAATCAAGAAGAAAAGTTTATCTTTCTGTGGGATTCTGACCGCAGTGATTGACAATATCTCAACAACCCAAGTTTACTCTTGCGGGGGAAGCTCACCGAAAAGACAATTACAAGAATATGAAACGAAAGCAAAAGATTCTTCGAGCTTTGAATAAGAACACCTTTAATTTATTTCAAGTTCATTCTCATTAACTTGAATCAAAACGACTTTGATTTAACTCGGAAACTACTAAACAAAATGGATTACCTGTGCAACCGAAAACCCGGAGAGATCAAAGAGTTTCAGAGGATATGAATCACGTACTATGTCAAAAGCGACGCCGTTTTACCGCATTTACTCCAATGCCTAATCAAAGGATATATGAATAATAATCATTCATTCTGTGATGATTCTCTCACAAACATAGTGCACACCATTAAAAACGGGGATGTTTTTGAGAAAATCGCGGATTGGACTACCAAAACATTTCAATTGAACGAGAAGCAAAGTAAGGAAAAACAGGTACATTTCAAAGACAAATTATGTAAGTTAATCAGATGATTTTGCTGTAAAAATAACAAAAACTCGTTTCGAACTCTCTTTATCTTCGTATCGAATATTACCAACACTGAATTGAGGACGAGTCTTTGACTGTCATTTTGAAATTTGGACTATTTGGACAAGTCTATTGTTTTTTGATATTTTGGAGAATTACTGGAATATAAAAGAATAAGGCGAACGTTTAAAGAGCATAATCATATGAATATCGGCTGTCATTGACATGTTTCCAAGGGTCTTCAACTCGCAATAATATGACTCTGAGTTCGAAGGGACTCCATTGATATTCCTCTTATTAATATTTTAAGGATATTCGGGCTTGAACACCTGATTGAATTTGTTAATGAGCGTACCGTCGGCACGGAGTACGCGTTGAACTGTGCTGAAAATTCTATTTTCTTTCAGACATTTTTTCGACATTTGACCCCTTTTTTTCAATATAATTCAAATAAAATAATATTCAAATGAATAAAGAAAAAAATGGGATGAGAATCTTCCTTCACATCCCGGAAAACGATGAAAACAATTTGAATGAGGAATTTCTGGAACATCCTCGAAAGGATCTATCCAAAAAATGAAATAGAAATAATCAATCATTGAGTCCCGATTGCCCAAGTATTAAAGAAGAAAAAGCACTCTCAAGAAGACGAAATATTCCTAAAACAGAATTGAATTACAACTCACCAAAATAATCTGCAATTCATCAAAGATATCATCAACGAAAATAAAATCAATATGACTCGTTTTATTAACGACTTCGAGTTGGTTTTCACTACGATGAATAAGAATTTTAAAGATACTCTCCTATGCTATGTATTAGAAAAATTCATAATTTGTAATTTTTATTGGGGAAATTGGGTTAATTTTTTATCATTTTGAGAATTTTTCAGTCCCCTTTTTCAAAAGTATCACTCGGATTGTTCGGGAGCAGAATATAAAATTGTGCCTATTGCAATAAGGTGGATTAAGCACAAAACGAAAAATCGATTTGATGATTATGATGATTACTCTATTTTATGCAGCCAAGAAAAGGACTCTTGGATTGATTCATTAAGCGAAGGGCCCCCAGGAATTGACGACATATTTCGGTTTACCTCCATTGTAAAGAAGCTCTTGCGATTCCTAAGTGAGAATGATATCTCGATAATCATCAAAACAGTAATTCAAGAATTCAGTCCAAAAGATACAATGATTTTATTTTCGGAATGATTGGACAATGATACTATATTTAAAGTGATTATATCACATCTCCCTTGTGTTATTAACAAGCTGAGACTAAACGTGTTAGATTATAATGACAGTAAAGGAATTAGAGGAATACTTTACGATTACAGTTTGGTACCGAGATATTGAATAAAAAGAAATTGAAAAGAATCAGAATGATTTAATTATCTTCATTTTATGGCCCTTATCATATCAAATATTAAAAGCACCCAATGTAAACTGCTTGTCATTCTCCCATATCTCGTCAAGTGAAAGGGTGAAGGGGTGAAGGAAAGATACGAAAAGGACAAGGAAGAAGGAGATTTGGATGGGATATACTCAGCAATTAATTCCATTTTGGCCAAGTCTTCACAATTTACTAAGTATATGCGATTGTTTTTGTTTGCCTGATTTGTACGGAACGATGCCTTTACCAAAGGTCTCGGCGAGTTAATCAAAGGATTTCCAAGCATTAAAGATAAACAATTGTTCACAATATATAATGAAATAACGAAACACGGTAGTTTCGTATTAAATAAATCAGAACCGCAAACGCCTTGGAGTGCTGTAATGGAGAAGTGATACGAACGTATTTCTTCAGGCGCTTGATCGCAATTGCTCAAGTCTCTACCGAGGAGATATCTTAACAGCCTTAAAACATATATCGACGTATTCGATTATCTTCATTCCAAAGACGATGTCTTCAGCGGGAAGGATAAGTTTTATAGCAATTCCTTAAGCAATCTAAGCGAGATATTCCCCTTATTAAATAAGACAAAATATTCCAAAAACGAAGAAACATTCCTCATTCAGAATTACGTCCACGGATCAGACATCGTCTATCGAAAAGGCTATGGCAAAGACAACTATCGCCTAAAAGGGATAACAACTATATTTAAATCCTTTGCCAAGAATCGGAGAGCATTGATGATATCAGAGGACGTGCAAACAGTTATATTTAGTTCCGACAATAAAACTTTTAAAACGAGTCTAATGAACGAGTTCATATTCACTCGAATCAAAGATGATTTTATGCTTATTTACCCGGTGTATAACGTGTTCCACTCCACGATATTCGAATTAAATTCCGAACGTATTGGCGTATTTTTCAATGAGGATACTGCGCTGGTTAACCCTTTCGAGCTTATCGTGAACTATTATTCAAAGGGGAATTACGCGAAGTTCTTGCAAATGTTTATTGATTGGTCTAATGAACATGTTCTCGATTATCGCTCTTTCTCGTTCAACTCCCGCTGGAAACCGAATGTCAGAAATATCGAATACTTGAGCACGTATGCAGAGCTTATCAAATCAAATAAATATTTGTGATTTTGCTATTTCT
Organism: Balantidium ctenopharyngodoni; assembly: GCA_036325645.1. NCBI lineage: Eukaryota > Ciliophora > Litostomatea > Vestibuliferida > Balantidiidae > Balantidium > Balantidium ctenopharyngodoni. The sequence continues at coordinate 4,640 of JAWNBB010016715.1, forward strand.
GGCTTTTGCATCGGGTTACCGTAAAAGAGTTCATTTCTCTGTTTGATCAAATCAAAGAAATTTGTTCTGTGAAATTGATAGTTCAGACCCAATTTTCTCAATGTTTTCTGGATCGCCTTTTTACCGCGTATTTGAGGGTGTACTATTGTCACAAAGGTTCAAAGCTGCAAACGATGTATCAAGAGTACATTAAACAGTTTATTCAAACGGATGAAATAATGAACAATGAAAACCTGATACGAAGCGTTGTGAATATTCTTTTAATATGAAAGGATGAAAAAATCAACGAGAAATACTTATCTGTCTTACTGAATAAAGAAGCAGGAGCTGATTATTCCAAAGAAAAAAACTTTTGAATTCCTGCAATTGACATCGAAAGCACCTCCCTGTGTAAAAACAACAACGGCCACGGCAACGATTCAGAAAAAGACGAAAAAAAAATAGAATTCGTTTCCGCATTGTGAACCTTACTCGTCGTTTCAAACGATATAAAACGGTTGAACTCCGTATTTAACATAACTAATTTCCAAGACAAGAAAAAGCAGCTATCCATGTATTTGAAGTCCTGAGAATTGGCGGTCGACGAACAATTAATCCTCCCCACCCGACGCAGATTATACAGACATGTCAACATTTTATCAATTGCCTTTCACCTTTCCCGTGATAATATTTATAATTATATCCTCGTTATTTATCATCAGCTCCTAGTGCACTGATTCCAAACGAATGAAACCTATTACGAAATCAATCCCTATTCATTTAAAGAACAACGACACTTTTTGATGAAGATGTTTCTGTCCAAAGTTGACAACACACAACGAATAAAATTGATAAGTTCGATCTATTATAATAGTAATAACGAGTGAGAGTACGACGTCATACTCAATCTATATAGAAAAGGAACCAATTTCACCGCATTTTGCAGCAGGTTCAAGGAAATATTTCCGGAGTTTAATACAAAGGATTTGTTTATTGCGAGTATCAAATTCAATAACAAATACGCAAGCAATGATATTTTCAAGCAGATGGACGATAAAACTAAGCAGGTCATTATAGATAAATATGTAACCGACGCGCAAGAAGAGTGCGGTGACCGCGATGACAGGCGCAACAACATTTGATGCACTTTACTGATGAGTGACAATATCGAAATGTTTAAGGAAATTGTATCGTTCATTCGGGATAAAAACGGGTTTGATAAGTATTCAAATGTAATCCAAGTTTCGATTAGGGAGTCCTTGGCGATGATCGAACGAAATACGAAATCTCAGAATGTATATAAATTGAACGCAGCCACCGAATGATTCCCCCAAAACTTTTCAAATACATATTCTATTACAAGTAATATCTTGGAATTTACATTGATGACATCGAGATACCAGTTGATACCATTGTGATTAACAACCGTAAACAATAAAAACGAATGGCCTCTATCGCTTTCAGTACAGGCTTACACGATCATGAACATCAAAAGACACTTCGTGAAATGATTAAAATGAGTGGAATATCTCAAAGGAGAGCAGGGAACAAATTGAATAAAAGAGTTACAAAAGGATAACAAAGAGCTATACACCAAAGCAAGTGCAGTGTTTATTTTAATAAAGCATCTCGCGGAGTATTTCGGTGAACGCTCATATTTAATGTTTTATAATCACTATTTGTTGAGCGTTGTGCTCTTCATCTTAAGCGGTGAGACTGTGATAACATTAGATAATATTAAACATTGGGATATTCCTTCTTGGCACGATAATTGCATTCTCACTCAAGTGATACCGTACGTGCTCATAACACTTCTCGGGTATCGATATCAAATCGTTTGAGAGGAGGTGGAGAACCTGGGTAAACACTGGAAAAGTTTAATTAATTTTATTGAACAGTTTCACGTGCTAAGCAACGGCGATGCCCGAGAGTGATGATTACCAAAGAGCCAGGACTCGTGAAATATCGTTAAAAAAATAGAGAACGATATATCGAGGTGAAACATCCCCGCAACAAACGAGAAAAATGTCTATAATATATCTGAATTGTTTGCCTTTATCGCAGCTAATCATTCTACCACTGCCTCCTGCTTCGGGGTGATCTCCGCAGCGAAGGGCGTTTTAAATTTTCCAGTGAACACAACCAATTCCTTCTGCAATCAGCTTTGTTTTGTATTCAACGATATCAATGTTCTGTTATACGCAGTATGTGAAGGGATGTTAAATGCTTCCGAGTGCTCTATTATTAACTCAAGTACCGAGGAGGAGAGTGTTTCAATTGAGGATTTTAAAACCAACTGGTGGTTAAGGGCTCTCCGGGCGGCGATTCAGGTGCCGATGGTAAAGAACAAAGTGAAATGAGTGTCTTTATTACACAGCAACACTTTCTTCTCGACATGAATTACGAAGCATTTAACGAATTATAATGTCGGTTCAAAACTGAATTATTACTATGAGACCGAAATCTGCAATGCAGAAGGCGTTAAAGTTTTCAACCCGTTTAATTCGATATGAGATGATTTGAATAATATCAAGAGACAGATGCTTAGGATACTGAACAATCCAGGTCTAATTAAGGACGAAATAAAACTGAATGGTAAGTATGATTCCACCTTTCGAAGCATGAAAAATGGGTCGAATTTGGATAAATGTGTTCACCAGTTGAACGCGTTTCTTGAGGACAATTTCAAGACATGTATTAGACAAGATTATATTTATTCGCAATTAAGTGTTTATAAAGCAAGGGTGGAGAAGGAATATGGCGGTAAATATCTGACTTGAAAAGAGCCGATATTCGAAGTGTGAAAGTGAAAAATAATCGAATGAGAAACTCTTGCAATGTATACCTCCAACTGTAAAGTGATAAATTTTCATTACAGTTTCCATCGATGACAACGCAAGTTCATTGAGAATGAAAGGGCAGAAATAACTAAATCAAATAATGAGAAGCCATTCTTTAATAAAATGCTTGAGGGTATAAGTGTGCAATACAAGCATGTACCTGATGAGAACCAGGGTGAAGAAATAAGCGAAAACAATATAAACAAATTAACCAAATGAATGTCCGAGCTTATTCTGACTGAAGTTAACTCCATATCATCATTTACAAATAAGGTTCAAATTGTAATACCGTATACAATAGATACCGACAATTCAACGTTCCTTGAAACTACCCGGAAGATGGATGTGATCGAGTACACGATGAGATTTTTTTCCCATTTTTTGCGGATATCTACCTTTCTCCTGGATTTCCAACAAAATCAACCCATCTTTTCCTATCCAAACGTGTTCTTCCCAGGGTTAATATCAATGGAACGTAACAAAAAAGTATCGATCACAACCCTCAAAAAACAAGTTTTTTGCAGCGCGTTCTTCCCGACTTGGTTCGCGATGCTAATGACAAATAATATTAAAGAAATCAATTTGAATGATTTTAATATCTTTTATCGAAACGCGAACCTGTGTCTTCATCCGGTGAGTGAAAAGGAACTGTTTAAGTACATGACGAATGTTTCAAATTTCCGATTTATCAGCGCAGAAGTTTACTGAAAACACTCCTTAAAATATCCTCCGCAATTCAATCAATCGCTTGATCAGCCCCCGGATTATACCTTGTTCATTAAAGGAGAGAAAGATATTAATCACTATCTTACTTATGTTTTCCCGAAAATCATGGAAAAGGATCAAATATTCACCTCGTTGTATTCGAAAAACGAAACGAAAATCAATGTCAACTTCGCTGATTTCCTTCACTTGATCATCGAGAAATTAACTTCTGTACCCGCGTTTTCTTCGTGAGATCCCGTCAACCAAGCAGCGGTGACGAACATAATTGAAAATCTTTACTACAACTACGAGAACTCTTTAACCGTGATATTACTCCATCTTTTCGATGAAATCACGCGAGGAGTTGAGAGAGATCAAGGCTTAACGATAAATGTTTCTTTTCAGACGGTAACGCAGTGAGGCGGGGAAATCGAAATCAAAACAATTGACGATTTCGACAAATACTGCGCGATTAAAAGGATTCAATACGACGTGAGCAAGCCGATTAATCAAGTGAATATGAACATCGATCTCATCTGTAATAGCTTCAAATGATCCGGAGAGATGGTGAATGCCGTCAAAGTTAAATACCGGATACTTAATGAGAAGCATAATCGAAGAAATATCGAGGTCAATTATGGGAACTGTACTCAATTTATCGAGGAATTGCGTCTCGTTTTAAAGAATGTGAGAAAGGAGTTATCCCTGGAAGACGAAGAAAACATGTGGGTTTTCATTGAAAATGCGTTTAACAACAGGAGGAAAAAGAGGAAGAATGCATTGCATCACGGAGTGTTTAAATTCAATGACTATACCATTATCGATGACGACATTCCAATCTCCGGGTGAGAAGATAAACTAACGGAGTGATCATCTTCGGACAAGTTCCCGGCGTTACAGAACATGATATCGATCAAGGAGAAATGGCGCGGCAATGCCCTGAAACTCAAGTCCAACTCTGTGTTTTTACACAACCTGTTTATTGTTCTCCACAATATTTATAACAACACAAGGCAAAGCGACTGAACACAGCAATGAAGAAATTGCAACGAAATGGTACTTTATAATACAAACGAGAAACTATACCACAATTTATGTGATATCCTTTCTGTCAACGGGGTTAACCAACTGAACCCACTATCGTATTTTTATCGCGATATAGTCATCTTCCCTTTTCTTCCTTACGATTTGTTCAACACTATCTTCACTGATGAAACAGTGGCAACGCGGGGTAATTTCTATAAATTATTCACCGATTTATTGGAACACACCTCCTTAGACCGAAGCATTGGATACATCACCGAACGAATCAAGAAGGATTTCCCAAGATCAGTACTCCCGTCGTATAATTTCAACTCGTGAGTTTATTACAAAGAACACTTTTTCAAGGCGCATCAAACGGAGCTCGAGAAGATATCTGATCCGATTTACGGGCTGATGCGGATAAAGCAAATCGAGATTGATATCCTCAAATGATTTATCGCGAACTGCTCGATATGAGACTTCAAAACGAACAGTTTCTATAGGAATAAGCTTAAAACAAGCAAATACTTCGACAATTTTATTCGTGTTCAAGAATGCATTTTCGTTGATTTCGTTGAAGTTCACGACAAGGAGGACGCCGAGAAAATGAAGACGCAGAATATAAAAAAGTGAATTCAATTACTGGCGGACTACGTTAAGGTAGGCAATGAAGTAAACTCCGAACCGGGTCGTGTGGGAATTGATATACCGTACACTGTTGATATGTTATCGTTCGAGTTTGTGGAAGTGACAACGGGGTTAAATATCCTACTTTATACGTCAACGTGAATTGATAAGTTCCTGAGCGTGTGTTGCTTAGTTTTCGATGACCAGAATTATCTGAGTGAACTCGTATTTTGTTATCCTCACGTCTTTTTCCCAAGGATGATCAAGGCGGAGGAAGCGATAAATATATGCAACAGTGAAGACCATGAATGTACCACTGGGCAACGGTTTTCACTGTGATCGTTTTATTTGTTCGTTATTAACAATAACATACGAAAACCCGATTTTTATCATTACGAAAACAGCACCTCGCTTTATAAATATTTAACCTCGGCCGAGTATCTGTCCTTGCTGACGCAAGGGTATCAAGGAGATATTCAATACTTTATTAACCCAGGGACAACGCGGGGGAAAAGGCGGACACCAAAGCCCAAGAAGTGAAGGAAAAGTGAGATCGAAGAAATGTTCACGTTTTTGACAAATCCCCAAAATTACAAATTCAAAAACATGGAAACACTCCTCACGCAGTACCTGACAGTCACCACCCCGTGCACAGTATTCACACCACCGGATGAAATGTTAGATCACACCTGGTTTATCGTCGGTGAAAAGGAAATAATCAAATACTTCAATCAGTACTATCTTACACTGGCGATCATAGAAAATCGTTTCTCGTGCATTAACAAGTACCCGATACACGTCGATTATTTTACCCTTCTCCGGATGGTCCGCACTCACTGAATCACTTGAGATGAAATAACAAAATTGGACGAATCAAGTAAATCTTCGCTGATTAGTTTATGTGATTATATTTACTGAAACAGTGATTGCTATGTCATGTCGATCTTGAGAACGTGAGTCGACGAGTTCACGTCAGTGATGGGGAAAAAGTATAAAATCGAGTTGAATATTCTGTTCGTTTGTTCTGACCTTGTCGGCGGTGATACAATCAACGTTGCAAGTGAGGGAGATTTGGGGAGAATCGCTAAAATAAATAATATCGCAATATCTCAGGTTTTAGATAAAGACAACGAGTGGAACATGACGATCAGTCTTCATTTCCAGCCCTGTCTTTTCAATGTGGATGTCCATTCATTAAATGTAAAACGGCGTTTAGACTTCGAGTTCCCTGGGGTGGACAGTCAAGAACTTAATGAGCTCCGAAATAGACTGAATAATGAGATCAAAATCAAAATAAACGATAAAAAACTAAACATGAAACAAGCGCCTCCTCTCGCTGCGGTAAGCAAACTCAGCAAATCTCAAAGAACTGAAAGCATTGATACTATTAGCGAAAGATTAAAAAAAATCAATGATAATTTATTTGATTCAAAGCCATGTTCAGTCAAGGTACCCCAGACAGTCAACCAAAGTGAGAACGAAAAGAAATATTTAAATTGTGAAATACCGCCCAATCCTTTGAATATTGCGAAGAAATCAAATGCGGAGCGTGAAGCGGGTCTTAGACAAAAGAAGAAGTGTTGTGAATGTTATATTATATAAACGTTAAAGTCGGTTTTATGTGGGATATGTTGATAAAGGATTATTTTATATTTATAATTCTATATGCATTTATATTGATATTTAATAGGAAATTATTGTTAATTATTCTTTTATGTTGCTTGCTTTAATACTAATAATGATTGTGAATTAAATAATATCAATAGGGTTACCGGGGAGACTTAGCATCATTTAAAGATAATCTCCTTAATCAATATCTATAATAATAGCTTAATATCATAGTTGAATACGATCATATTTGAAACTTGTGTGTAAGGGAAATCAGAACATTTTTAAGAGAGAGGAGGATAAAGGGGATTGGGGATTGGGGATT
>JAWNBB010016722.1:0-11749 GCA_036325645.1 Balantidium ctenopharyngodoni
GGGGATTGGGGATTGGGGATTGGGGATGGGGATTGGGCCCAATCCCCAATAGATATCTGAATATGATTATTACATAAACATATAAACATAAACATATTAAATAAGTAATATTTTTATGAGATTTACATAAATTATTTTTAAAGTAGAGAATAAAAAAGAATGTTCAAACATATCTTTGTCATGTCGTCCCCTATTTGCCGCACAGTTATCATTTGAAGGAAAGTCATTCAAAAAGCACTACCATAACCACCACCACGAAGTTTATATCGAAAATTAAACAGACTATAAACTCAAATCCAGTCCGTGTGTGAATTGAATAGGATGATGAAGATGATTGGAATGTCCTTTGCTCAAACTAAATATGGTATGATGATAAGGATAGCCTTAAATCAATAGTTATAGTTATTAAAAATATATCTAGAACAACATCAACATAAGCATAAACATCAACAATAACAATAACATCAATCTTATATAGTATTATTATAACCAACGGTAGTGCTTTCACATAAATTCACATACCAAACATTTTATTTTATTTTGTTATTTTTATTTAATTTCTAAAACCTTATTTTATACCATTTAACCCCTTTAATCAATAATATCATTCGCTTCCTATTCATCGCTAATTCTCACTTGAACAAGCGGCTGCGTAACATCCACAATATTTAGCTTATCCTTTCTCTTTCTTCTAACACAATATATTATAATCACAATTCATGCAATAACCGCCACAGAAATCAACGAGATCAATCAATTTCGCAATAATTTCGACGGGTTTGCATCAGACTCTCCCGAAATAGTAACTTCAATCCCGGTGTAAACAAATCTAAACGAAATCTCATTATTATAAATCGCAACAATGTTAACCACATGATCTCCCGATTCCTTAAACTCAAAATTATTCCCTTTTATTTCAACAACATTCACATAATTCGTACTGTCAGTATCGAGTTCTTCGTTTCAACCCAGTCATTTTTTATTATGGAACTCTTCTTTAATCTTCAGGAGATAGCAGTCATTGTTAATAAGCTTTTTGTTATCTTCGTTATTATGCATGATGTATATTTCGTATTTCGTAGCGTTTGCGTTAAGATCCCAAGAGAAAATGCTTTTGTCTTTTTGATACGTGATGTTTTTGGATTTGTAGTTATTATACTGTAAAACGATATTCTCGTCGAAAGCCTTGGTTGAATCTTTATAATAATAGTTCACGATGATACCATGATACGGCTCTTTCTTCCGTTCTTCCTCATCAAATATTCCATTTATTTGCATATCTGTTCAGTAGTTCTTGATTTCCATCACAGAGTAATTATTTATGAAATTCAATTCGTTGTAAACGGTGCCGTAGTATCCTACTGTTCATGCAGTCGGGCTTTCCCCGCAGATATGTGCAATGATTAATACATTTTTATCTTTATTTTCGTGTTGTTTTTCTATTAAATAAGTGCTATTATTTAAAGGTGTTTTTAATGAAGATATTATCCCGAATTGCGTCGGGGTTCACGCGGGGATTGTTTGCTTTTCTTTAAGACTATTTTTAGCAGTTCAAGACTGATTATTTTCAAACGACATACTTAAATAGTATTTTGTTGACACGGGAAGCGTTGAGTATTTATCCTTGGGATTCGTTAATGTGATACTAAACGCACCATCTTTTAAATTCAAATACTCGACATAGTTTGAATTTCCACTGTTTTGCGGCAGCGGAACAAACTCATCGTCCGTGGTATACCCGAAACAATAGTAAAAATTACTATTCATCCCTGTTAGTACTATTGTCCCTTCGTAATAGTTCACATTATCAGGGAAAAAAAATAAAATATTCTGCCCGTTGAGGCTTGTTTCTTCGTTGGTAATTTCTTTTTTATTAAATAAAGTATCATTTGATATAAGAGTTATCGATACTACTGTATTATCTTCAGCTTCTCATCATACTGCAAGCCCGGTTTCGATGGGTATTTGATTTAATTTTATTGTGATGATATGATTATCTTTATCAATGTAATATTGCTCAGAGTTTATTAAGATCGATACTCTTGTGTCCTGTATCGTTGTTATTTGTAAATGATAGTTAACAGTGTCGTTCTGGAGCTCAGAAACTGGAAATTTGATTTCTTTGGATTCGTTTTGTTTTCAATAAATATTCACATTTGAGTTATCCTGGAGCTTTGTCGGTACCTCTCCACCGATGAAATTAGTATTGATATAACCTGGTATTTTACATGTTATACCTATAATTTCAATAGTATCACTCAGTTCAATCGCTTTAGTTTTATCAGTTATTAAAAACTCATCCGATTTCGGGAGGATGCCCAAGTTAAGATCTTCGGGGATTTTCGAACGGTAATAAATATCGAAGTCGCCGAAGAGAGGTTCACTTCGTAAATAACACTTTATCACCTCGTTATAATTACCGATGATATACGATGGTCGATGGCACGTGCTAAACATAGTTGACACTGTCATTTCCGGGCGAACACCGGATAAATATTTAACATTAGATAAAGTTGATTCTCAAATAAGTTTAATCTTTTGCTCTGCTCCGTATCAGCGAATGATGTATTGTCGATCTTTAACAATGTTAACCTTTGATATTACATATCATTGCTCGTTGTTGACTTGGGCATTGTCTTCACCGGTGCTATGGTCAAATAAGTTTCCGTTAAAAATCGAAATCACCCTTTCTTTAGACGCATATACAATATATGATCATCTCTCATTGAGATCCTCTTTTTCTTCTCCCGAAGTTATGAACTTTATATAGTATGGTATATGACTTTTGATATGGATTAAGGAAGAATCCATTTCAATATCGTCAAGATTTCGAATTGCCATTTGCTCACTTAAAGCGAGAGACATCTTCCTCGAGGGATAGAAATCTTCAAATGAAAGAAGGTTTACATATACTAAAAGAAGTAAATGTTTATCAATTTCCTTTGTTTTATTTATGTAAAAATGCATTTCATAGTAAGTATCGGAATTCTTAACTTGGTGGTATTTAAATTCACTCGAAGATCATTGCTGAGGAAACAGAGGCAGAAGTGCTTCATCGGTGATGTCCTCAATGCTTACGATTTTCGCGTAGAACGAGTCTAACATTTCATTCTGTGTGGCTTTGAAATCAAGGTATCACGATAGTGTGCTTTCTTCGTTGTAATCATAATTAGATAAGTCTACATAATAATACAGTTTTCTATTGCTTATGAAATATGTTTCCTCGTGTCAACCGCTCACAATATTAACAACACGATTGAGATATTTATACAAGACCACAGTTTTGCGGTTGCCTTCGCTATTAGTTGCAACTTCATTTTCCTTTGCTTTGTCCTCTTCCGACTGGACTGGGTCAATGGTAGTTGATACAGTTAATTCGTAGTTGATTATTTTTGTTTTACATTCAATTTTTATCGTCGCATCGGAACTTTGAGTAGTGAATTCAGTGTCTCCTGTTTCAGCGTTTATTACAGTTATTGAAGAAAGAGCAGTTTTATTCTCGCTTTGAATAATAAGTTCAACTGTTTCGTCTTCACCTTGAGTAAAGGTGAAAGTCATTTTTTCAGTCGACATAAACTCTTTGATTCAATAAGGTTCATTGCTATTTAACGGTACCGGGTCGACTTCGTTAAATATAGTGATGTAATCGTTGTAGAAATAGTTTAGTTTTTCTTTGATGATAATATAGATAAAGTTATGTACATCGCCTTGTTCATCGAGATGAGTGGGCGGAATTCGCATAAGTTTCTCGGTAATTAGCGATGAAAAATGATACCCTTTATATTCACCTTGTTCATCGGTTTGGATATCTGAAAGGGATTTGAATAAATATCAATTTACTGTATAAGCGTTTGCTACCGCGAAAGTAATTGCTATTTCCGTGTCTTTGTTGGTGTTTTCGAACTTGTAATAAATCTCCTTTGTTTCACCGGAGAGGTTGATTAAGGTCTGTTCATGAGCAATAATTGAGGTAAATCTTTCTTCTGGGATCAGAGGGTCGGATTGAATCAATGGTGATAATAAGAACAAGAAGAAAAAGAGATGAAGATGTAACATTTTTTAATAATATTTATTAATGATAAAGATATTGATAATTAAATAAAAATAAAGGCAAATGTCGAAGAGAAAGGCGGTGAAAGACTTGGATAAGGAGGATAATCAAGGAGAGAACTAACGAAGGAAAATAAATGGTTAAACGATTAGTATATTAAACTGAAACTGGAGTTGATATAAAAGGATGTTTTGATGAAAGAAGGTTTGATGATGTAAATAATAATTACACTGTTAAACAAGACATAAGGAAACGGAGGGAAGATGAATAAGTAAGTAAGTTAGTAAGGTATATCTACAGTTGCCCTCCTAATGAAACACTGCCCGATGATAATTTTTATTTTCTGCTTTAATAAGAGATTTACAAAATGAACATGAACATTATTTCCTTATGAAAAGCTTTGGTTTTGAATATGAATAAAAACATATAGTTAACTATAATACTAAATGACCCGGTATTTGTTCGTTAAACAAAGCTCGAAGAAGGTGCAATGAACACTAAAGTGAAAGAAATAATGTCAAGTTATAAAGATCGACAAACTGATTTGATTCATGCAAAAAGTTCAAGAATGGAACAAAAGTAAATCGTGTTTTAAAACGTGGGTTAACGGAGAAAAACTAAAGCTCTTGAGATTATAAAATGATAAAGAAACTATTAAGAATTACACTCTTGATGATGATACAATACCAAAGCGGATGCCTAAAAAGAATAGTTCGATAACTATTTTAAAGAGTATTGATATCTCTAATTGTCGAATGTGAAGCAATAAAAAAATAATTATCAAACCAATGACAATCTTAAATATTTTTATTTTAACTTTATCATTGAAATTATGTTATAATATTACAATGATAATTAATATTCTACTTTAAATATATAAATGAGTATTAAAATATTTACTTTGATTTAAGACTTTTAGCCAGTAATAATACAACGAATTACATTTATCAAGACTCTTTCATGTTATTTCTACCCCGTTCTTTGAATATTTCTCAAATGAATCTTTTTCTAACATTTTTTTGTACATATCGACATAACACATTTATTTCGTTGTTGTTGTTTTTGATGATAATACCCTGCTAGGTTCAGCCTTTAATGATTATGTTCATTATTTCCACATTTAATTCTCATTTTTCTTATGAAATCGCTATCGATTTCTCTTTTTCTTTCCTTTTATTTATGAAAATTCTCTGTCTCATAATTTAATATTTACTCGCCTCCTGTTCCAGCATCTCCGCACACCCCATTATAATTCAAAATTAACCCCAATAAAATAATAAATTAATATATTTAAATCCCTTCAATTCAAATTAATAATTCCTATTTAAATTATAACAAAATTTAATTGTCATATTATACCAGATTAATCATCGAATTATTCTTATTTCTATTTATCAAAATGATCATTATCACCAATATCAAAATTATTTCATGTGTTATCATAGTCAACTACCCCTGATTCGTAGTCGCAATTGAACAAATCATCATCGTTCCATTTAGTGTAATCCATTTCGTTCAAGCGAATTTCTTTTTCTTTTTCTTTTTGAACTGGTACCGCACATGTTTTGTTTTTACTTTTATTGATGTAGTCTTGCATCTCTTCCGCTAAGTCCTTGTCAATTGTTATCTTTGATGGACAGTCTCTTTTGTGTTTTTCAAGGTTGTTTATCCCTACGCGATGAGCTGAGTTATACGGACATGTTACTAGTCCTGAGGTTTTAGAGTCTGGACAATTTGATTCGTGGATGAAAAGTCTTGATTTTTTCATTTTGTGGCTTTTGTTGAAACGACAATGTACTAGATCGGTCATGGGGTGTTTAAATTATATTTTTTTTTTGAGATTGACTTATATATTTATCGGGGTGAACTGTAAACTTGTTTTTTTAATTGAATGAACTAAATTGCTTTGTTAATAGAGCGGGAAGCTAGTTGATGGGGGTGGACTGTGAATATGATTGAAGGAAGATTGAATGATAATAATCTGTTTTGGTGTGGTGCATACTATTGCAATAGTATGTGATTGTGAATTTATAGGGGAAATTTCTTAGTGAGATTATGTATTTTGCTATGTTTATCAATAGGAGTTATAGTTTATTGTTTATGAATGATAATGCATTTGATGTTTTCCCTGTGAAGTAATTATTATATTTTTTCTCGACTTATTGTTCTGTCTTAATTGCTGCATAGTCTAAGACTCTTTTATCTTATCTTCGGTTTTGGAGCGATGTTGTAACCATTAATGTACTTTATTATATATTATGTTTAAAAGAGTTATTTGAATTTCTCTTTAGTAAACAATGTGAGTGAGTGTTTGCTTTTTGAGACTGATTTTAAGCTTCTAATATTCAAGCATCGTACTTGAATTTCGGTCTTGCTTATAAAATATGTTGTTTGAACCTTTGATTTAGGCGTAAGAGTGAGAAATAATGTGCGTGTGATCTTGGTTTATGTGCTCCTTAATAAATAGAAATAAAGTTTTTGTTGAGATTGTCATTAAGTATGCCTCATTAAAATATAATTTACAATTCATTGAATTCTGTATCAGGTGCTGACTTTGTATAGTTATTTTGAATGTAAGTTTGGATATTATGAGAACTTGACGATAATAGACACAGTTTTAAATTCTACGAATTTGCGGTGTTTTGATTATTTTCCCTTGTTTCAGGGGGATTATAATTATTCTTTTCCCAGTTGATAAGGGTGATTGGACAGTTCGTTTGGTATCTGATACAAAAGATTTATATTTTTTAAAATGTATTGCAGGAAAAACATTGAAATAAAGTAAGGCACATATTCGTGGAAGAAGAACAACCTACAATGTTGCAAATATAAAATAATCTAAATTAAGGCGATGAAAAGAAGAATGGCGGCTATTTCAAGTTCCACAAAAGCAAACCTGGAAACAAAAAGTGATATTGTGTATGCTGAAATAATCAACATAAAAAAGAAATTGTCTTCATTAAACCAGAGAAACCCCGAGAACCTTCACCTACTCTTTACAAAAATTGCGAATATTCACACTCTCGCAAAAATGCGAGGGTAAAATAGTAATGCTCTGTATCTTTACAGGCCAATAATCTTTGAAAAATATATGGGAAGTTTTTACAAAAAACACTCCAGAAAGATTTAATGAACAAAAGCAAGAAGGTCATTGTCTATATGATATGACACCCTATTTATTCCCTTCAATGTGGTAAATGCTGTTAACAATTAGAAAAGAGTAAGATTAAGTCACTTAGTAAACTATAAAACCTTTGTTATTTAACTAAAGGAAGCTAGATAAATATCAACCCTTACTCTTACTTGAATCAACTGGATGAATGTTGATAAAGAGCAATTGTTTTAATATCTTGAGAACAGCGATTCAAGAAAATAACGAGATCTGTCGTAAAAGTTTGATTTCCGAAAAGAAAAACTTTAGTTACATCATAAGTTATTATACAGCAAAAGAAAAAGAAAAAGAAGTATTTAATTTACAATTATCACCTGACCTTCTTAAGAGTCATTTCCTACTCTTCAAATCCTTGTTGTCCTTTCTCGTATACCACTTTAATCTATATTGCTATTCATTCATCACTCACACTATCCTCTATCATTATTCTACTGATTTACTTAATATCCCTTTTGTATAAACACTTTTTTCATCTTTATTGAAAAACTACTTTATCCTCATGACCCTATCTAAACTTCCATTTTTATTAATGATATCTTTCTTCCCTTTACATTTTCTAATTATACATTGCAGAATAAATATCATAACAGTATCTCACCTTTCCCTTTGCGATCACACCTTAAATTCCTATCACATTTCAATCAATTAATTATAATTAAACATTACATATTTCTTCTTCCCTTCCTTGTATCGAATTCATACCTTCCATTCCCTCATTTTTTCTAAGGTACGATACAAAAATAAATAATCTTCAAAAAATGTATTCTTCAACCATAAAATCTATTTCCAGCTTTGATATTTCGAACTCTTATTACCGATTACCTCAACGAACAAGCAAAATCAACAGTGATGATCACAATATAAATCCAATACAATTACGTAAACCTGAAATAATAACCCAAAGTAAGTTCTCTCAAACAAAGCAATCTACAAAGATAACTCAATCAAACAGGAATAATTTTGCTTTCACCGCAACACGTTCTCAACTCCCGACGACACTTTCGTCACAAACACAACATGCAAAGTTCAAACCGAGGGCGCATCCTTATTTAAAACAATGCAAGTGTTCAAGCTGACCAAATATTAAAAAAAAGAAGGTGATGGAGTTAAAACTAGAATACGCTGGAATGCCATTTCAATCGGAAACTATTACGAACGCAAAGAACTATTACTACG
Organism: Balantidium ctenopharyngodoni; assembly: GCA_036325645.1. Lineage (NCBI taxonomy): Eukaryota > Ciliophora > Litostomatea > Vestibuliferida > Balantidiidae > Balantidium > Balantidium ctenopharyngodoni. The sequence continues at coordinate 8,400 of JAWNBB010016722.1, forward strand.
AGATCCATTTGAAAAATGTACTCAAAAGACACAAAACAATGAAACTCCCAAGTTTAATAACCAGGATAAAACGCAAAGGAGGGCATTTCCAGTCATGAAGCGAAGAGTGCGTTGATAACTCTATTGATATGTTTCAAAGGAATAGGATGTATATGAATTATAAATCGAGTGGTGATGTAATTAACACATGAAACAAACATAACGGTACATATAACACAAATAGAGACTTTAAGAATAATATCAATTTAACTAAGTGTACAAGGGAAGGAAACACCAATGAAAAGAATAAAAATATTAAAACATTTAAATCCTCATTGAACAGGCTAATATCATATTACAATATCAAAAACGAATTCTTATGGGATAAGGAAGTTGTTCTTCTTTTACCAAAAGAAATGCAACAAACAATGTGAAAGACCAAATTGCGAGGGAAGAATTTCTGAACGGATATGAGCCCATCATCTCGTGCTAATTATAGTAAAATGTTCTTAAATAGCAATGATAAATGAAGTAGAAGGGAGAAATTACTTAACATAGATAAGGATAATAATTACAAACTAAACGCCAAATACAATGTCAATGAGGATCTCCCTGATGACTTCAATGTATATCAACGCAATTCCAGGAATAATAAAAAGGTGATTCGTTTGAAATACAGTGTCAAAGACCACGAATTACGAGTGAAATCAACCAAATCAACGTGAATTACTTTGAATAAACCTTCAGATTTACTAAATCGAACATGCTTTCATTTCAGGGTCAAAAGCAGCTTAGAAGAGGTAAATACGATTAAAAGAAAATTAAGTTTGAATGTGAGCAAGGGTAGTTTAAGGAAAAAGAAAAGAAATGTCACTGTTAAATTCAACAATAACAACAACAGCAGGGTGAACACCACGTGTAAACAGTGTGAAATAAAGGATAATGTTATAAGAAAAGAACGACGCGCTAATACAAAATCATTTGGATATGAAAAGAAAACAACCACATCTCAAATTGGTAATTTAATGAACGTGCTCTACTCTTATAATAATTTCGAGGAGCAATCCAAGAAAATGCTCTCCAAGATGAATAGCGTTGGAAATCAGCAGAGTAACAAGTTAAAGTTGAATTTATGTTATGATGATGTTCACGAGGTTAATGGTGAATTGAATGCGAAAATGGTAAAAAATAAAAATAAGAAAAATGAAAATCACGGAAAAAGTAATCATTGAATTAATAATAAAAAAGGGAATGACATTACTTCAAATGGTTGAAACGTGCTTTATCGTTCTAAGAATGATATTGAAATCCAAACTGAAGGAAATCCAGATAAACCGCACCCGAAACAAATAAAAAAAAATGTATTGAAATTAAGCCACAATAGTCCTAAATACATAGAATTAAAAAAGAACTTAAATTTAATTAAGAACAAGAACAAGAACAAGAAAGCGATTACAAATAAGTTATCATGAAAGGTTAACGATCAACCGAAGAAGCAGAACATTAAAGAAAACAATAAACAAGTTGATATTGATGTGCTTCAAAAAGAAACAACACAAAAGAAAGAGAATAAATCAAATAGTAAAGAAACCGAATGTGACGACACTATCAAGAAGGAAGAGAAATCAAGGCATAGTTCACATAAGAAAAGTAAACGCAAAAAAAAATGAAATTGAAAAGCCCACAAGATAAAGAGCAAAGAAGAGGTATCCGAGCATAATAATAATAATATCATAAGTGAAAACGAAAGCATAAATAGTTTAATCGAATACCAAAACATAGCGAAAGCCCAAGAGAAGGATGATTCTGTAAGTAATATCAATATCATTGCGGATAGCGATAAAGATACTTTAAATAAGGGATTAAATAAATTGAGTTATAATGAAGTGAATAACGGTGTTACACCATCGTATATGTATCTTGATTCAAGGAGTAACAGTGAAGGAAGTAATTCTTCATGTGAATCGGGAATGGACAATAAAACAACGAATATTAAACATCAAAAAATCTTAAAGACAAAACATAATTGCAATAGTATCAATAATAATAATGATAAAACAAAAGAAGAGACTATCAACCAAACACCAATGAATTCTCCGACCAAGAACAACGATCATAAAGGCCGTCATCGTTTGTCAATGGTCAATCTTAACCCTCAGGCGCACCTAAATTACAAGGCGAAAATCAAACGCAATAATAGTATCTTCATTTTCCATGAAGCGATTAAATCATCACATCATAGTCAGAATTACCAAGAAGAAGATGATGATGATAATGAGATCAATCGTAACGGAAATGACCCTAAACTGTACGGGTGAATCGACAAAGTTGGGCATTTATTCAATAAAAAGCATTTCTATCACCGGAGACAAAATTATTTGGAAAACGAACACTTCTCTCCAGACTATGACAAGGAAGCAAAAACCAAAAAGAAATGACTATTCATCCCAAACGAAGAAGAGATCATCAGAATTAAAAATAAAATGAAATCGATGAAACTGTTCCCGAGCCTAGATGAAGAAGACTTTGAGGATGTAGATCGATACAAATTAAACAATGTACAAAAGGAGTTGATGCTCCTCGACATTAACCGACAGGTAAATAGCTTCCTTAAAAAGGAGGATATCAATGAAAAAGATAAAAATCTATTTACCGAGTTCCAGGAGAAAATGGCTCAGTTGTTTAAAAAATTAAAAATTGATTCTAAGAACCCTCAAAGTTTTGCAGACACAGAATATTTTTGACAAGAATATGCGCAACTGCAAGAAGAGTTGGAGACAGTGAAGAAAAAACGACAACAGGAGAAGAGGATGAATGCGTTCTTATCTGAGTGAAATAGCGATAGACAGAATGCGTTTACACAGTGCAATGGGTTTATTAAAGTGGTAGATTTTAAACCAGTTGTTATTAATTCTAATATCTGAGGATAGCATTGCAGTAGAATTTTGTTTTTGTAAGGTATGTTAAGAATAGTTATATTTGTAAATAGGATAAAAACATATTTTTTGAGGGATAACAAAGAGTTAATTTAGTTTGATTATCTTAAGGTTGTTCATATTATGTATGTGTTATGTTATAATAATTGGGATAGTAATAATAGAGGGTATTGAAGGAATATAAAGAAAAAAAGGGATATGAGATACAGGAAAAGAAGAAGGAATAAAGGTGGTTATGTATTATGAAAGGGGAAAAAGTGTAATTGGAGGGAATGTGAAATATGAATAAATGGAAAGAAGGTGATTAAATCAATTTAATTAAATATTTTTTTGTTTAATCATTTTTTGTTTGTGTTTGATAATGTGATTGTTTTGAGGTGGTGGGTTTTGCTCGTTGACATGGGGATTGGGCCCAATCCCCAATCCCCAATCCCC
>JAWNBB010016731.1:0-10699 GCA_036325645.1 Balantidium ctenopharyngodoni
AATCCCCAATCCCCAATCCCCTTATTATACTAAAAACAAGTAAAACCTCACAATGAAAATGTAAATAAATATTATATTGTATTAGTTTTTCGAGTCATATAAAGTCATTGAAATTCATTCATGAATTATTTTTTTCTTCTTAATTTGCTATATGATTAGCCCACTCAGGGAAAACTAAATTTAATGATCTTTTCAACTTTGACTTTTCCTATTTTTCTTTTAATGTTTATTAATATCTCAAAATAAATTTGATGCTTTCCTTTTTATTGCTAACTTTATTATTACTGGTTTCGACATGCTATGATTACCAATCGTAATTCAATAAAAAAATATTTTTTATTTTTATTTAACTGTTTTGTTATAAAATATATTAAAATAATAAAAACATCAATAAATACATGCAAAAAGTATCAGTCGAAGAAAGCAATTCAAGTAAGTACATTTCTGATACATTATTGATAAACAGCAAAGCATAACTCATCAGATAAAGAAGAGGAAGATTCAAATTATTACCCGATAAACAATGAATTCAAAATCGATCTAAACGAGAAACTTGGTAAAGGTTCCTTTGGTCACATATATAAATGTTGAAGCACCAAAACGTCTCTTGAATATGCTGCAAAGTTTGAATCCACGAGTGCAACAACCCCTCAATTAATAAACGAATACAAGATACTCCAAAGCCTAAAAGGAGCAGGTAGTATATTCTTTATTTATTTTTAAAATAGTTGGAATCCCCAAAGTGTACCTTCTTCACAATAACGGATTGGATACTATACTGATAATAAATTGCCTAGGACCTAACTGAGAAGACATATTAAAAGATACCAAAGCAGGAAGGTTCTCCATTAAATGCAGTTGATGAATAATTGAGCAAGTGTGATCGCGGTGAAATTATATTCACGATTTTGGAGTAGTACATAGAGATGTTAAGCCAGAAAATTTGGCTATTGGGTATAAGGGCCAAGAGGATATTGTATACTTGATAGACTATGGATTATCGAGAAGATACATTGATTCAAAGACGCAAGTACATATACCGTTTAAAGAAGGAAGAACAATGACAGGAACTGTGAAATATTGTTCATGAAATACACATAAAGGATACGAACAATCCCGAAGAGATGATTGAGAGTCTTTATATTATATTTGAATATACTTTATTAAAGGTAGTTTACCTTGGGAAGGACTTAAGACTAAAACCAAGGAAGAAATGTATCAAAAAATATTAGAGCTGAAAGAAGCTAACAAGCCAAATGTGCTCTGAAATGATTTACCGAGAGAAATTATCAATTTTTATGACCATATTGTTAACTTAGATTTTTTGGACAGACCGAATTATTTTTATTGAAACGGGTTACTAAGAAAAATGATAGAAGATGATAGTTTAGAGAAGGGTTGAGACTGGCTTTATATTGTAAGAATATTAATGTTTATTGTTTCTTAATTTAGGATCGGTGAGTTGAGCCTTTGTTTATGATTCGAGAAATAAAAGAAAAAAAAGAGTTGATGAGAATTCAAGATAATGATAAAAAAGATGAACAAAATATCAAAGAAAAAGAAACAGAGAATAAGGGAGATCCAATTAAACTCAACATTAAAAAAAAGGAAATTAAAGCATCGGCACGATATAAGACGAGTAATTCCCTGAGTTTACAAACTAAGGATAGGGATAAAGACAATGAAATTAAATCAAAGATAGTAAATCGGAATTCGTACTGCGGTAAGGGCCAAAATACAGAAATTGATAAAAATAAAAGCAAAAAGAATCTATCAACTAAAAACAATAAATGGAAATAACAGTAATCACTTATTCACAAGTTAATCGTAATGCATCATCTCCTTTATTTCTTCTACTCAAAAGAACTCACTATCGATAGTTCTTTTTGGTTCCTCTAAAATCATGATATATTGATAAAAATATATGAATAAGTATAAAAATCTTTAGTAATTATATTTTTTTTATTACTATATATTCACTTAAGATATTGGCTAGAACTCTTCAATAATTATTTATTTTTAAGTAAATTACTTAATTTACTTAATTAATTTAAACATAAAATGATTGAAAAAGAAGAACTCCAACAATTCGAAACGCACTGGAAGGTCGTCGATGAGCTTGGATTACAAAAGGTACTCAATTATGCCTCTAATAAATCAAATTCTATTGATTTAAATATAAGTAAATCGGATTACTTGTCTTGATATACAAACGTTTATGATATTTTGATATCTAAAAACCGCGAAATCCTTCCTTGATGACACCAAAGACTCATCTATAAGCTCAAAGATTATTGTAGAAATGTCTACACAGAAATTAAGCCTAGTTCAGATATTTGACTGTTCATCGAAAAATGGGAAAGATATGAAACAATTGTTTTGAAATGGGTGCACAAGATCTTCACTCAATGAGAGCGCATCAACATCCTCATTCAAAGAAACTCTTCTTTAGACCAGGAGTGAAAGGATATCTTTAAGAAAGAAGTGTATGATCAAGGAAATTGAAGTATATCCCTTAAACAGAACTTCCTTCAACTTATTCAGCAATACCGGAAGAAAGAGATTATAAGTTTGGATTTTTTAAAATTATCATTGTTCATGAATTTCTGAAGTTATTTCAAAGATAACGATTTTGAAAGGGAAATTATTGATGTCACAATAAATTTTTACAAAGGACTCTCCTCGGCGTACCTCGGATCAAGCTATCTAAATTACTGAGAATTTGGAATTAAGGTGCTTGAGGAAGAAGCAAATAACTTATCTATGTATTGAAATGGCGAGGTTGTAAACGAAATCCTCGAAAAACTTAAGGTTATTTTGTTTTTTGTAAATGCCAAATTGTGACTAGAGTGAAGCGATGGATTTATTTTCTTATTAAACAATTACAACATTAATAAACTAAAGAAAACCTTCGTTATTTTCTCATGCAACGAATCAACATGAAGTATTATATTAAACATATTTCGTGGGTTTATCAAGGAAAAATTCCAGTCATTGATAGCAAAGAATAATCTAGTAAACACGAGTTTTACACCTCAAGAAATAGCAGTCAAGACTGAATTCATTCCTGAATATTTACATTTCCAAACTTATGTAACTAATTGAATAATGTGATCTTTTGGTAGCCACAACTGATTCAATGTAGTTTTCAAAGAGGTTCTTGAAGAAATACAAACCCTTCAGGATAATATCAACACTAGTTATTTACTCCCTTTTTATTTCGATAAGTATTTAAGGAAATCTACCGGGATATCGACCATCGCGCAAACATCAATCGATGCAATTGATCAATTCCTTTCGATTTTCCCCTATTGAACTGAAAAGGATGTATTTATAACTTTACACAAGAACCTTCTTAGTAATCGTATTCTCAGTGAGGATTTCGTTTCGATGGACGCGGAGAAGCACTTAATCACAAAGCTAAAAACAAATTCAGGCGTTGAATACACATGAAGCATTGAGACAATGATCAACGACTATTTTACCAATATAGAATTCGTTCAAAAATATAAAACAGAATTATCACAGTTTGAAATGCGGAACCCAATCGAAAACAGTTTCATAGCATTAAGTGCAGAACACTGGCCAAATATTAAAACAGACAGTAAACTGATTGTTCCAAACGAGTGACTCACCTTAATGAGCCAAATGCTTAAGTACTATAAAAGCAATTACGCGGGAAGGCATTTACAATGGGCACATTCTCTCTCAATAGCTGAAATAGAAGGTAAGTTTGGCGACCAGAAATACACTTTAACATGTAATACGATACAAGCAGCGATTTTAATGCTATTTAATAATCCATTTTACTCCTTCAGACATGGTGTGAACTGTAAAGAATTGCTGGATCTCAACACGGAAGAAGTAAATAACGCTGTCCAGCCTCTCCTACATATTAAATGACTATGAAGCGAGAGTGAGGAAAGTTATAAACTGAATAAGGATTTTTCTTTTCCGAGTGGGAAAGTCAAAATATGAAACTGAATTAAAAATGAAGGAATAGTAAAAAAGGAAAAAATCGAAGATGATAGGTCGTTTGCTATTGATGGCACTATTATCAGGATCATGAAAGATAAGCAAATGCTTCATCATAATGAACTTATTCAATTAGTGTTGGAGCAATTGGATCGGTTTAAAGTGAAGATAGAAACTATTAAAAAAAGGATACATTGACTATTGGAAAGGGAGTGAATCGTAAGAAATAAGGATGATATAAATTGTTATGTATACTCCGCTGGTAATTAGTTTAGTCATTAATATCAAGAATATTTTTTATTTTTAAACTTTTTATTTTTGGTACTTGCTGCACATGCTTTTTCTTTTACTTCAGTTCCCATATTCTTGTAATACAATGAAAATATATTTTAAATCATTGTATCATCACCAATATCTACTATTACTCTTCTTTAAATTACAAATAAGCTTTATATAATCAGCTTTATAGGTAATTGTTATACTTTCATATAATTATTAATATAATTCCCTAAATAGTTTTGAAAATAATAAAAAAATGTTATCCGAAACCAGCATGAAATCAAGCTGAACAAACAGAGAAATAGAGCCAAAATATTTGAATAATGATAAGCAACATTATTACCTAGCTTCTAACAAAGAAAGTGTCTCCACTCTTATGAAATCACAAATGGAAAAACTGACAAAAGTTCTCATCGATTGAAAGACAGAATATGATACCCTTCATCGAGAAATCAAGAACAAAAATCACCAAGCACAAGAACTGAGTAAGCAAATTGAATTGCTCGCAACCGGGGTTGAGAAGTCGGAAAGGAAAATGATAAAGGCTTGATCACAAAAAGATATAATAGTTGATACATTAGCAATGAAGCAAAAGCTAAAAGAAGAGGTAAATTACACTCAGAAAAGCTTTAACAGCGTTCTTGAAAAGTTGAAAACGGATGTCTGGATGATACAAAAGGAAATTTTAGAGGCGGAAACCGAAAGTAAAAAGCTGAGTAAAACGATAGAAATGGAGAAAATAGAACAAAAAAATATCCAGTTGACATATAATAAAGTGTTCAATAAGATAATGGAACAAAATTCAAAAAATGAGTTTGAACGCAACGAGCAAATGCTTCAATTGAATTACTACAATACGATTATTGATCAAAAGTATTCCTTTATTCAAGCTGCAGATGAAAGGAAAAAACGCCAGCATATGTTAGAGGAAGAAGCGAGGTGAGAGTCCGCCGATAAGATGGAAGTTGAAAACAGACAAGAATTAGGTTATAACCGTTGATACACTGAGTATTTGGATAAAAAAATAAATAGTTTGTTAAGTAAGTACGAGGAGATTGAGCAAGTCTATGGCGAATTATGGTTATGAAGTGGGAAAATGCCTCTACATAAAATAATTGATCAGATTTGAACCAGCAAAAAGGATTATAATTTCCAGCTTGGCCTCTACTCCCAAAATGAGGGAGTGATTAAGAGTTTAAACAAAGACATTAACTTTTGAGAAAAGCAACTTGGGAAGTTTACAAGTAAAGGAATTGTTTATGAGGAAGAAGTAAAAAAAAAGAAAATAGATTTGAATAAATTGAAGCCAGGGAATGATTCAATTACAGCACTTAAAATGGAGGAGGAAGAACTCGTTCTGCAAAAGGAGAAGATCTGAATTAGGCAAAAAGATGTGTCTTGAGTTTATGACAAAGTGGTTCATAATATTATTTCTTTATCAAATGATTTTGCGAATTTGAGTAAGACGAGTGAGAAAACCGAGCTAAAAATGCAAAACCCTTTTAGTAGACACGAGTTTAATTTAGGGAATGTTCCTAAAAGGATATTCGATTCTAAGGTTAGTTGAGTTGAGCCACAGGATAAAAAATCAAATAATACTGATAATAATAAAACAGATGTTGACCAGATAAACTTTAATCTGGAGGAGAAGAAACAAGAAATAGAAGAACGAGAAGAGGAAAGAAATAAGAATAAGTTCAATGAAAAACAGAGCAAAGATATTATGAATAATGATACTAATAATAACATTGAATACTACATGAACCAAGCGAATTCGAATACAAATCTTGAAGATTTAATGCCACTCCAAGAAGAAACCACAAAACCAGAGGAAATTGAGGAAAATACTAGAACTATCTTAAATCAAAAAGATCTCCTTGTTCGTATTTACAACGATTTTATCCAGATGACTTTAAAAAAATTCGACACTTTATTCCTCTGCCATTCTAAACAAGACTTCGTAAATTTAATGCGTGAAAAAGGAATTGAGATTTGAAAAAAACAATGAAAGCAGGATAGATCTACTTCCAGGTTCAATCCAATAGGCACTTATGGAAATAAAGGAATGCGTCGTCAAAATAGTGAATCAATGATATTTTGCACAAGTATCTCTTCTGCTATTTCCCACCCAAACAAGCATCTGAGCCCTTCAAATTACAACACTAACAAAGTTACACAGAACGGTTTTATTCTGCCTAAAAAGAAATTTAAAATACTTCAAGAAGATATCTTCAGAAAGTTTCTCAATGATAATAAAAAAGTGCAGCCTCCAGAAGAGGATGAGGAGTAAGAAATATTAAACAAAAGAAATAAACTCGGTAATATTCCTCACTTTATAATCTTAATATATAAGTTATTTTTTTGCTAAAGAAATAAAATATTTTTTTTAAATAAATTAAATTTTTTGAAAGAATTCCGCTGTATTTCGCCGTGAAGCAAATATCAAATTTTCTGTTGAAGTTACTAACTACAGAGAGAATCAATATGAAAACAATACAACATTTTAGCTCAAATCTAAAGTATGTTTTTCTCCTAAATGTCCAAGCAAACAAAGATAATGAAAAATATTAACTGTATCACTTATTGGGATAATGTTCAAGTGAATATATCCTAACCATTGAAATGATATGAAAATCTGGTTGATTAATGTAGGAAGTAATACATTCAATTGAGTTCACAAAAAAAATATAAAATATATTAATGATAAAACTCGACATCTTAAATTTGTTTTAACACATATAAATATGGCATATGTAAGAGATGATATGGAAATAATTATGAACTTTACTTTTGAAATTGACAATAGAAGCAAAGAAGAGTTCTTATAAGAGATAATCTTAAAAATGAAACACACAAAAACAAATTAAATTTTATTATTCAAAAGAAATGTTGTCGGTTTTTATTTTTTGTTTAGTGTGTCAACAATGATTTTTTCTGAAATATTAGTTGTTAAAAGCTATTTTGTATTAAAATATATTTATTTATTTATAGTGTGAGAACTAAGATAAATTATGTGACGTTATTGATTTCATTTTATATTTTAATAATTAATATAACTTTTTAATGAATACTACTATTGATTTGAAACCGGAAACTGGTATTATTCGAACGGTGAGGCGATGAAAATCACAGAAGACGGAACCTGAGCAGGAGATCACTAAAATAAATAATTCTAACAACGCAACGGACAGTGACCTACCAAGGGTACCAATTAATAAACAAAAACAGAAATCAAGCAAAAATAAATCCAGTTTGAACAATCGGGAGCAGCATGTTAAGTCTGATGAAATTATGCACAACAACAATCAAAATCAGAACCCGAATACAAGTACTTCTCTTCAAAAAAATAGTAAAAAAAAAGTGAATACAAGTGAATCAAATACAAGAATTTCAATTGATGGTGGTCACTCGAAGCAATCATATAATAAACAAAATAGTCATATGTTTACTCATCAATATTCGCTGAACAGCCGAAGCGAGATAAAGTTCGATTATAGGAAATTAAAAAAACCTAAAACAGACTATCAAAAAAATATACTCAGTTTAAATAATATTAATAAATACAAAGAAGACTGTCTTTCAGTGCTGAAAGGAGACAAAGAATTAATGAACTTATTTATACAAGCCATGAAAATTACCACAATAAACGACAATATTTGAAACGACTATATTACTCAGACCTATATCAACAACGATTCCTTCTGAATCAAACTTGAAATGATCATACTGCAAGATATTGAGGACACAACCACACTTAAAGTATTCAGTGCAAATAAAGGGAAATCAATACCAATCAAGATTCAAAAAGTGAACTACTATAGAAATGCAATCAAAAACGATCTTCTCAAGAAAATATACGACTGGGAATATCAAATAAAAGCAGCAAGTCTATGAAGTAATTGAGATACCCATATAAGCATGATTGAGAACTACCAGTTGTAAATAATTTGAATTAATTTGAAAATAAACACTTTTTTATATATGAATACAGTAATAACCATAATTACTTACGTAGTCAATAATTTATTAAAACAAAACAGGATTCGCAGTTATTGCCATAAAAGCTGTTAAAAAATTATATAGATAAATCTTCCTAATTATAGTCTATTTATATTCATATATACATTATGAGTTTAAGAGAGTTAAAGTTTGTTTTTATTGTTACTAAATATTATCGGGATATTCATCTGATATGACGTATTCCGGAATTTTGACATTTTTACTTTACGATTGAACACTGAGTTTTGTTTCTTAGACGAGAACTCACTATTCTCTAAATTGCTTCTGTTGTTGTTCATTAAAGTGTCTATGATGCCAGTGTTTCAGTTCCGTGAGATTGAGTTTTTTTGGAGTGAAGGCCGTTTTGAGCAAGGTAAACTGTTTGTACGCGATGAGTTAGACTCGGCGTTGAAACTGCCAACTGTGATTCAATTGGTGCTTATTTTGGTAATGTTATGATTGTTAAACTTTCATTTTGTTAAGCTCATTTCGCTCTTTGTAGAAGTTAAAAGTATATTATTGTACTTTCGAATGGTGTTCACCAGTTGTATTCGATTTTGATGTTTACTTTGCTCTTTGCAGCTTTTCAAACGGTCTTTGCGAACAGGCTTTGTAGTTCCATATTTATTAGTTTCCTTATTTTTGTTGTTTCATTCTTTATGCTTACTGCTATATTTCTCATATATTATTGAGTAATTTAAAGATGCTTTCAGAATACTGATTGAGTTTCGGAGTTTTTCATTGCCTTCTTTATAATTAGATACCTTTCTTGTCGAGTTGTTAGTGATTAAATGATCGGGTTTATTAGTCTCTTTACTTGTCTTAATATTGCTTTTGGTATTAGTATTGTTTATTTTCTTCATATTGCTATTTATTACAGAATATAACTCGGTCGTTATTTTCTTCGATTGCTCTTTTATTTTTTTTAGTGTCAAGTGTACTTCCTCACTGCTTGTATTTCCACTTGAACTCCTATAGTAACTCTTTTTTATTTTTTGGCTTTCCACGGATGTGGAAATTGAAGATATAGAAGATGTATTCACAGTTATTGTTTTACGTCTTGGAGTTGCTGAATTATTATTCGCAATCATAAGCGATTTCTTTCTCCTTGAACCTGTTTTGTCATTACTTCCACTTATGTTTAAGGATTTTTTATTATTTCCTCATACCTCAGAATGAGCCCCATTTATTTTTTTTCTGACATTATTGATATATTCCCCTATTTTAAGTCAATCATGTTCTGCAATTTTATAGGCATTGTAGAACAACTCGTTATAAAATGAATAATAAAATTCCTCACGTACAGTGCAGATGATAGCTCACGCGAGGTCCTTTGCCTTATACTCGAGGTATTTATTGCTATTTTTAATAATATTCTCAAGTCATTCATTTCCACGTTGTTTAATCTGCATTATCTCGTTGTAAATTTTATAATCAGCTTTATTTGTAGTTTCATGATTGAAGAGGATACCACTCTTATAATAAAGATCTAAGTAATCATAGGGTGTGAAATAACGAATAAAGTGTTTTAGTTCCTTTAAAACTAGAGTTTCGCTTTTCCGTAAATTGCAAACAGAGCTGGGTTTGGCCGGAGCAAAAATATTCTCTATTTCCTTTAAATTAGGGATTGTTGAGTCTAATTCAATGTATTTGATAGAAAGGAATATACTGGATAGAGCAAGTTGTTCATGGTTCATGGTTGAGTTTGTTTTTATATGAGATCGAGTAAATCAATCAAAGATATATATTGCTAAATAATAACTAAACTGAGAATAATTGTAAAAAAATATTGTTTTTCCAATTTTATCAAGGATGCTGCTACGATTGATATTCATTATGCTATTCGAATGGGGTAATATTGGCTCTTTCGAGGGTGAAAAAAATGTATGGATTATCTCTTGAAAAGACTGTTCGATGATAGTTAAATGTGATTGGTAAGGGATTATACTTGATACATTGGTTTGATCATGGTGAATGCAATAGCATAATGAACAGAAATGGTCGTTATCGTTAATCTTATGTCTGCACTTGTTTCAGAATTCTCAATTTGGTTTTGATGAGACGGTATTACAGGTATATTGAGCTAATGCCATTTTTATTTGTTCAGAATTTAAATATTTAATTATGATTAATACAAATACTACTAGTTGACATTTAATAATGCTTACTATCATATCAATTTTGATAATATTATAGATTCTCACTTTCCTTGGTGGAATCAATTATTGGATGTAAAGAAGAATATAATGGTTTATAGCTAGGATTTTTTACAAATTATTAGAAGAATTTTGTGTGTTGGGAATATTTTCTAGTCAATCGCTGATAATTAAGCACTTTAATTAAAGGAAAAATGCTTATTTGGATAATTTTTACACGATATTTATCTTATCTAATTGTATAAAAAATAATAATATTATTTGTCAGTGGGGATTGGGGATTGGGGATT
>JAWNBB010016772.1:0-13613 GCA_036325645.1 Balantidium ctenopharyngodoni
AATCCCCAATCCCCAATCCCCAAACCCCCATCCCCCATCCCCACGAAACGATTTTCTAAAAAAAAAAAAAAACAAATCAAAATATCAAAATAAAAATAATAATCTTCCTCGTAATTCTCAAACCAATTTTAATCCATACAAATATTGGCTTGATTGTCCACAGAGCTTCATTTTCACAAGTACTGGAATGATTGAACACCAATACCACAGTGAATTCTGAATGATCATTCTGAACTATGTTCCCACTGATGCAGGTGGAAAAATAAAGTTATATTTTCAATATAATTATACACATTAAATAAAAGCATACAATACATTTATTATTATTTATTTATTATCTCACTTCATTCACCTCCCCGCAGTCTCCCTATATCGATTTACACAATTTATTTATATCATTAAATTATGCCATTATAAAAACAATTCACAATATTTATACGAATCATCCTCTCATATAAAGTTTAAAAAATAATTTTATCATTATTCAATAAAACATTCTTTCCACGACACTAAATAATAACCCAACTCAAAGCAATATTGTTATTTCTTTCCTCCGCTTCGCCTATCTTTGCCTTTAACTTAAAAGATAAATCATATCCAAAATAGTTCTTCCATTTTCATCCCTTTCAATCGCATTTAACCGTGGGTATACCTTCAATTATTTATCAATCCACTCGATATTTCCCTATTCCACATACATAATTATCAAGTTTTAATTAAGAAATAAAAATAGTAATTACAATGAAGGTATCAGACAAGATCGATCATGTCTTCGGATTGATCAGCTATCATAAAGACAACGGAGAACGTTGAACAACATCGAAAAATAAAAGCAACGAAGCACTTGAAACAAATAAAAACAAAACGCAGAGTCACAATAATTATAAATGAAACGACCCCGCTCATATCCCAATACTCCATCATAATGCAAACATCACAAAGCATATCAAACGAATGTCCTTTGCACAGGACACAATGTTTTACGATCATTTTCTAGATAACCTAAAGGAAAATGAAGCGAAGAACATAAACAAAAATGCCACAAATTCGAATTCCAAACACGTTTCCAAACGAGATGTAAATATAATTAACCACAACGACATGGTAAAGGCGAATAAGATTGTTCAAATACCTTCGCTTAAAATCGAGAAGAGTTGTAATACTAATAATAATAATAATAATATCAAATCGATCAACTCCGGGAAAAATGCTTCTAAGGAAGGAAGTGCGATAACGCTTGTGAAAGTATCCCCTTGAAAGAAAACGAAAACAAATAATAATCATCACCCTAGTTATAGCAGTGCCTATCATAATATCAGCAGCAACCACCAATCAAAATATAAAGAAAAGTCAAAGCAACGCTGCAATAGTGATGAGGCAGATAATAATATCTTTTACATCAAAAATCGAATTCTTGAAAAGACTAAGAAAAGACCTTCACTTCTCCGCGTTGAGACGTGTAATCTAATACAAAGAATAGTGAACTTTCAAATAATAAATACTAAAGAAATAAAGGGAACTCTTTGAAATAAGCAAGGTGTACATATTAATAAATTCAACTTTTTACAAGTTCAAAGAGTGGAGTGATCGGAAAAAGCGAAAATAAGATTTGGAAATAATGAGTGTAGTTATCATAGCAGTAATAATGGGATAAGTACTAATAACATTAATTCCATTCAGGAATATAAAATACCTTGAAAAGAACGGTCGAAGTCGCAGATCTTTTGTTGCTTTTAAAAGGTTGAATCAGTAGTTTTAACCTCCCTCGAGTGGAATTACATTAATTCGCATAGTTGTTGATAGGAAAAGATATAAATAATGTAATTAATCGTATTGGAACATAATGTTAGATTGGGTAATATGTATCTAGATTTATGATATTTGTTGTTAACACTAAGTGCATTATATAAGGGATTTTAAATAATTATTAAGAGGATACCTCGAGAAAAGGATAATTACAGAGACAAGGATTAATGCTGTCAAATGTAGAAACTTGTGGAAGATTGAAGGATAATATTGTTGGGAAAGATAAATATCAATGGAAGGATTATACATGGAGACATTCAAATAGATGTAGAAAGTGCAGAAGAAGAAAGAAGAAAAAAGAAGCTAAAGAATAAGAATGTTAACTTCCAGAACTGGTCCATTAAGTGGAAATGATAGCATTTGAAGGAAAACCGCCGGTGTTGTTGTTCCTCTCGACACTTCACAACGAATGTCGATGATTAAAGGCCTTTTAATGTGGGAAGACGGTCACATATGAAAACTGTGCATATCAAAATAACTTATCAAACTATGAAGAAAAAGAAAAATACGATTTCATGATTTGTCGCGTAACTTAAATAAACTTTACAAACTGCGAGAAAAAAGTAGAAAATAAATAATAAATAATAATTAATCTTCGATTAAAATAATCACATTTTGGGGCATCGCAATGATTTACGCTTGGTAAACTTACCTGATAAGAGCCATTTTAATGTTTTCAAAACGCGTTTACCGTCATAAAATGAAATATTAAAAAACTAATAATCAGTTGTAATATTACTACTTCAGGTGTTATGTTCTAAACAATAATGGAAATGTTTTAATATAAAGTTAATAATTGTCAGTATCTCACAACCCGACCAAACAATCATCAAATCCTGAACAGAAATCCAAAATACCCAAAACCCAAAAACAAAAAACAAAATAATTTCATAAATAAATCTCTCTTAAATACAACTCAATAATAATAACTTACAAAAACATAACAAGTAATCACGACAAAGTTTAGTAAAACAGTAAACCTAATTATTATTAAAAAAAAAAGACAACAACATAAATACAAAGTTTAAAACACAATAGCAATAGTAACAATAACAGTAATAATAGAATGAATACATAGACAGTATCAATAATAATATGTAAGATTATGAATTAAAGCAACAAAATACGAATAAAAACAAGAAAAGGAAATACGAATATTATTATGATATAGTATAATAAAAGGAACAATTATTTTATTGGACATCAACTATAATATACATAAAATTATATTTATTTAGTTCCCTTCTTATCCTACTCCGCGAATCGTTTATACAAAAAACCTGGATAAGAGTCCAAAACACCCGAAATTTGATATTTTTTTTATGATATCGAAAGTGAAAAAACTATCGTGAACTGTGATAACAAAACCCCTCATTTGAAACCATAACATTAACCCTGTTGTAACAGTAATAAACATGAAGTGAATCAAGTTAATCATAAAAATCAGGAGTTCTCGAAAAAATTTAACTCACTAAAATCACAAATAATACCTCTTCGACCTTGTTCCATTACATACATAACCAGCAACATTAAACAATATCTATTTATTATGTTATTTAATCATAAAAATTCTTTAAAATTAAATGCCCCAACGTCATAAAACAAACCAAAACGAATTCAATTTCGGCGATTTAAACGAAAATGAAATCCGTGTTTACATCGGATTTTCTGATTTAAGTGATAGCGAGTATGCGGCTGAAAAGAAAAAATATTGCAATTTATCCAGGAATTCACCTCGGCAAAGCCCCTCAAGGAATAGTCCCGAGAAAACGATGAAAAACAATTCCAATATCTCCCCGCGTCCAATGAAGCAATCTCATTGACACAGTAATATTCCTGATATTATTCTCGGCAAGAAACACGACCGGAACAAGGAAAAACAAATATCGAATAAACCTCAAGATACGAATGCTAATAAAATAACAATGAAAACAAAAACAAAGGAACATAAAAACATAACGTCTCAGGAATATCAAACGCGATTATCATCATCAATAAAAAAAACAAATAATGAAAACGTGAACATTAGGCCTCATCCCCCAAAACACCCAATCAAAGAGATAAAAAGAAACGATACGCAAATAGCGCAATCCTTCAGCGACAAACTAATCCAGTTCATCAAGGCCAGGAAATATTCCAAACAGTGAGACATTGAATACATCCACTCAAATTCCAAGAAATTAGAAAGCGCGTGAAACGATTTCCTTGAACACGGCGTTGAAAAGGTGTTTTACTCGGCGTTTCAATCAACATCCTTCTACAATCGCTTGAAATACTATTTACACGACTTTAATACTTATGTATATCAATACTATCTCTTTACTACACCTTACCCGGCAAACCCATCGCATCAAAATATACTCTTAGCTCCTGCTGCCCCGGATTTTCCAACCGTCGATGATTTAAATTCTGATAACAAATCATGTTTTATCGTGCAATCCTATATCAAACCCTTCGATATAAATCTCTTTTGAAATATCATAAACAACAAAGTCGATAATAAAGACAGGCTCAACCGCCCTTCGAATACCGACGTTCAAACCCCGCCGTTATCAAATACCCAGAAAACACAAGAAGAGATCACCATCCTCAGTTTCCTCAATCATCCCGACGAAATAACCGCATTGTCGAAATGAATCCCACAACCGCATTTTATCTACTCCGAAGGGAATTTACTTAATTACTCGCCGATTAAAATAACTGGAATAACCTTACCCGCCTTAATAAGAATTGGTAAAACGCAACACTTAGAACAATGCTTCGACCTCGAGTTAGTGCATTATCGTCGATATCTCTGTAATCTCGGTCCAGGGAATATCATCCACTACGTAATGAAATACTCACTTGTCAAGGGAAAACATTCAATTGATTACTCAATATCAACTCATCGATACGGTGAACCATACGATTATTATTATTTCCTTCAGAAACCCGGCGATATTGTTATCATTGAACCTGGGAATATCCACGAAGGATATATCGAGAGCGCTAGTACCAATATCATCACGTGGTCGGTTATGAATGCAAATCGCAATGATATTTGAAGCATAATCAACATCGAAAAGGCGTTAAACGAGCCAATGGATTACAACATCCGAGATGGAAACATCACGAGTACAGTACCGATTAAGACGATGTTACTTAATTACTGAAGTAAAAATATCTGCACTCTTACATTGGATAAAGAGGCTCTTAAAATATGATTTGTAGAATGAACATCGATGATCGCCAGTGATGATACCGACAAACAAGAACATTTTTTAACGTTGAATAAAATCAGCGTTGCGCAGCAACCGAAGAGAGAAGGAATTAACATCATCTGGTGTGGGTATTGTTATAAAGAAGTGTTTAATTATTGGTCGTATAGCAAGTGGGGGAAATTGAGGGTGTGCTGTTTAAATTGCTATTTAACGCGGTATGAAAACGGAGATTGAAAGCGAATTATACTTTATAAATACAGGCAAGATCAGCTCAGGGTGATATACGGTAAATTAAGGACGTGAATAAGCGCCAAAGAAGGTGAACAATGTGAACTCGGAAACTACCGCAACGAGTTGGAGAATTACAATGTATACGGAGTCAACGTTCTCGATAGGAGTGTCGTTGATTTGTATTGTGACAATATCATTTCGGAAATGGAAATCCTTTGGAATACCAGGGAAACGTTGTTAAATACAACTAAAACGCAGGAGATCCTTTTCAAGGAATTCTATGGAGATTATATAGAAGATAATAAAGGAGTGGGATGGTGATGTTACCAAAAGAAAGATGGGCGGTTCTCTCCGAAGACGGAAAGGGAAGAGTGTGATAATACCAAAACTACCGGAAGAGAAAAGAAATCGAATTCGAAATTAAATACTCAAATAACTTCGAAATGTAAATTAAACGAATTAATTATCAAAAGAACACCCGAACTGAAGCAGGAGAACCCATGAAATAACGATTACGAAACCAAGGTAAACAAGGGAAGTTTACTCAGTTACCTTTACGAAAGAAAAAACAAAAAGTAACTTAATAAAGTTTCTAATCATAATGAGACTCCTCAAACACCCGATTTAAATATGATTTCATTTCCTTATTTATTCAATAGTAAAGGCCCTTTGAATATCCCAAATCACTTATCTTCCTTGGAGAAGAGATATAACAACAATCCTTAATTATTCAAAATAAAAATCCTTCCTTTTTTATATCTTTAATTATTATTTTTGTATTAAATAATCCTCTATCATCCTACGCGTATTACCTATCCTAAGCCTTAATCATAGTTAATTTAATCGTCTCGCACTTCACATCTTTCCCTTGAACCTTAACCCATTCTTCGTGGGGAGACACTCTGACGTTCTTGAACCCTGCTCTTTCTGCAGTTGCTTTTATCTGACCGCACTCGTATTCTTGAAGAGCGTTGATTTCCTGAGCGACGTAAATTTCGCAAATTCCGCTCTCCTTTCAGACGAGGAGGATATTGAAAATTCCGATTTGTGTGATGTAGTCTGTTTTGCTGTTCTTTATGATGACTTTATCGAAGGATTTCTTCTCGAACTTATTAACCAGTCCGAGTTTGCAAGGATGAATGGACATTGCTTTTGGTTCTGTTTCGTGGGTTTCCTTTCCGTCAACGTAAAGAATTGCCTGATCAGTCATTAAAATATATACGATAATTAATAACAAGAATAAATAATAATGGATTGTTTAGATTGTGTTAATTGATTTAATTGAGTGTTTAAGGGATTATTTTTTAATGGGGTTTAGGGGAAGGTTGGTTATTGGGTAATAATAGGAATGGGAAATAATTAAAATGGTATTGTGGAAAGGGAAAGGGAAATGGCAAGGTGGTGATATTGAGGGTTTGCGATTTGGTGTTGATTTGTGGGAAGGAAGGAAGAAGGAAAGGAGGAATTATCTTAAAATAATAATAATAATAATAATACTTATATTTCTTGATATTTGTTTTCATAAACATGTACTTTTTGAATAGTTGAATAAATATTTGATGTTATATGTTACTGTTACTGTTATCGCTATTGTTATATGTTACTGTTATTGATATAGTTATTGTTTGATAATACTATTTAAAGTAGAGGCATATCTTGCAAGCTGTTTCTCAGTGGGCAAAATGTTCTACATCGTTCCGTGGCAGTTGGTAATCCGAAAACTCTCAGAACTTGAATTCATGGTAGCATTCTCATCAATATTAAATGGGTTAGGTTCACTCATGATTACTTAGGAATGATTCCGTTGTGTTCTCTTCGACAATGTCGAGGAAAGTCGATCCCTTCGGCATTGACAATGGTGGGAATTTAAAAATCAATTTCCTTTTAATAGAAGTATTGTTCTATTTGTTTTTCAAAAAGGTTTGTTTGTCCTTCCCATTCCTGAAATGTTTTTTTCCTAAGTCTCATTTAGCGGTTCGATACATGAGTATGTCGCTTCTCCTTTATCATTCAATATTAAGTGTGACCCTGTTTTATTTGTTTCAAAGTGGTATTTTGCTACGTTTTCCCTTAGTTTTTCAGTGTGATTACGATCTAATTTTTCCTGTTTTTTGATTGTGAATTCATTTCTTTATTTCTGTATTTGTGTTTTTTTAACCTTGTTCAAAAGTTCTTTTTTATATGACCGTATTGTGAACATTAGTAACATTTGATATTTATGAGCACAGCTTGCTTGTGGTAGGTGTCTCCTGATCACCAACCGTTTCAGCATTTCTTTTTTCGATAAGTTATACCGTTTACTTATGTTTTTGCTCCTGTTTCTTGTCTCTTAATTTCCCAGAAGTTATCCAAATCTACTTTCCTTCGGTTAGCTTTGCTTTTGATTTGTTGTTCTGTGAAGTCTTGTTTAGTTTACCGTCGGCATCTCTTGACCCATCTCCATTAATGATTCTTAATTATATGCAGAACTAACTTCAAGTATCACATGATTAAACACTTAGAAAGGAGATAACTTTTTCAATTATAAATGATTGTAATGAACCCGCTCTAAGTGTCAGAATCGACATTCGATATTTGAATACCTGTTTCTCGTGGGTCTTGTGGGCGTGAATACAATGAAGCACATCAATAAGAAAGATATTGAAAACGACGCTTATTTTCTTTAATCATACAATGACATATTTATTAATTTTAGTATTCATTTATCGTATCTTCCGGGAGATTTGCGCATTCGTTGATGAAATCAAAATAATCTTAATCTTCATACCACGGAAGCCGGAGCCGTTGATCATAGACTCACATTGAGGATACTATCTTTTGGTATTATTCCTTTTTAAGTTCATGTGCAATGGGGATAAAACCGAAAATGTCCGTTGTATAACCGTCCTCAATTCACACCGGTTTGAGTTGATTATCAATGTGAAATGCGTTATG
Organism: Balantidium ctenopharyngodoni; assembly: GCA_036325645.1. Lineage (NCBI taxonomy): Eukaryota > Ciliophora > Litostomatea > Vestibuliferida > Balantidiidae > Balantidium > Balantidium ctenopharyngodoni. The sequence goes on from JAWNBB010016772.1 coordinate 8,172, forward strand.
TTGTATCGTTTTTATTATTTAATCAAGATAATCGGAGGGTTTGTCCTTGTTCTTAAAAGCGCTCCTGTTGATTTTGTTTAGTTGTAAAGGTTCTATTTCAATAGCAAAGGGTTTATCTTGTATTTCAGGTGAAAAATTATTTTTAATCTCCTTGACTTAATTCACAGTATCGATGTATTCGATTCTGTGTGGGTTTGAGGTGTATGATATCCCTGCAGTTATACATTATTTGTTTTCATTTCGAGTTGTTTGGGAATTGTACGAAGATGGACAGTTGGACAGTGTTTTTTAATATCGATTTAGTAAAATAGGTAAAAACGTTTGAATAGTAAATCTTGCAGTATTTTGAATATATTTTAGGTTGGTTTGAAGGAAAAAAAGTCGCAGCCATTTGAGTTCCTGGGGTATCATTATCAAAATATATTTTAACTAAAGAAGTTCTTAATAACTCTTTTATTTTTTTTTTACGTATTCTCCATAGGGTTTCCCGAGGATATTACATTTCACTGTCGTTCTTTTTCTTATTCTCCAATATGCATATGATTATATATTATAAATATAAAATAAACACACCAACAATAACACCAATAACAATTATAATTATAATTATAATTATAATTATTATAAATCATCAATTATACCTTTATCAACAACCCATGATAAATCATCTCCTCACATTTCCAAACCTTTACCAATACCAATAACTCCAATCCCAACCCATTCATTAATCTCCCTTTCTTCAACCCTCCCATCCCATCCCACCATCCCATCCAATCCACAAATTCATATCAACCCCCTTCTCCACCGTATTTATACAACAAATAAAACACGACAATTCCAATTAACATTCAATTATATTATATATTTATCTAACGTTATAAAATATTATAGGAAACACAGGCTTCTTTTATTATTGTATATTTATTTATTTACTCAACTACGTCAACGTTATATCAATATCCTTATGATCACCAAGTATTTCTTTAACTTAAAATAACTCTTAACAAATATCAATATCTCTCCTATCCAAAGCCTAAAACTCCTTATACCAATTTTTATTATATTTAATATTCGTCTCATCATAAGAACTTAGCAGTGTCTCGCTTTTCGCTTTCGATTTTCAACTTTCTTCCGTTCAATAGTCGATATACTTCTTCGTGTATTCGTTTCAGGGTTTCAACTTCTGTAGGACTGGTTTGTAAGGCGGTGCCAAATCCAAATCTACTAAATTGTCCCATTTGAAGTCCTTGAAAAATCAGTGCTTCTTCGCGGCGTCCAGGGTACATAACCGTTCAGTGACTTTCTTTTTTCATAACGATTTAATGAACGTATTCGTTGCTGTCTCGCCGTTGTTGGGGAGAGACACCTCACGCTTCAGCACCTCGCGATACACCTCCATCGGGTCAGAGGCGTCGTTGCCGAATGGATACGAATTGTAAAATATTTCATGTGCGATTATCCCGACGGACCAATAATCGCAGGAGTAACTGTAGCCTTTCCCGAGTAACACCTCCGGGCCGATGTAGTGGGGAGTTCCGGTTATTGTGGAAGTAAAGTCCTTGATTGTTATCGATGTACCGAAGTCAATTCATTTCAAATATCCCTTTTCATCGATCATTATGTTATCGGGCTTGAGGTCGCGGTGGATCACCTTCTTCGAGTTCAAATAATCAAGGATTATAAATAAAAACGCAAGGTAGAACTGCGTCTCGTACTTATTCTCAAAGGAATCGTATGTTTTTTTTTCAAGGTACTTCCCTAGAACCTTCCCGTGCACATGCTCAGTGAGATAAAAAATATTGTCGTCATTTATAAACGTTCGAACCAGTTTCATTACGAATGGGTGATCGAGTTTGAGTCACACGCGTCGTTCCTCGAGGAAATACTTAATCAAAATCTTTTGCTTCTCCGCTGCGATTCTACTGACTGCCTTGCACGCGTACATGTTCTTACCATTGTGAACAAGAGCAACACTCCCGAATTTCCCATGTCCGAGAGTTTTACAGAAATAAAAGTCCTCAAGTGTCGTGTTGAAATTATCCATTCACGCGATTTTATGATTCAAGTAATCAAGCATTTTCTTATCAACAGCGTCATGAAACGCTTGTTTTGTAAGCACATAAATCGTAGCGTTCGTCACGGCTTGTATCGTCGCAGAACGCGGTTCATTCCCGAGCAGTGCCAACTCCCCGAAGCAACTCCCCTGTTCGATCGTGCGGACGATTTTCAGATCCTTAATAACATTAACTTTTCCCTTTTTAATCAAATAAAACTTTTCGCCGATTTCCCCTTCTTTGAATATCACATCGTTCGTTTTGAATTTCTCCGTTGACATGCTCGAACAGATCTTCATCAGCTTTTCATCGGAGGTGTTCCTAAATAAATGGATCTGCTTCATATGATTCAACTGTGAGAAGAACGAAAGCGTTTTCTGTTTTTGCAAAGGAAGGTTGAATCAATTTATGATATCAACCCACTTAAATTCGATGATCCTCACCTCACTTTGTGCCTTGATATCGTTTAAAATCAGGGACGAACTTTTGAGATAGTTCTCACCGAAGAGTTGCCCGCGTTTCGCTACGATTTCGCAAATGCCGTTCTTCTTGTTCATTACCAGGTTCCCGGAGATTATAATGTAGAGCTTTTTATTTCATGTGGTTTCGTCTTGGTTATTGTCTCGCAGTAAGTTGAGTGTGCCCATCGAGGTGAGAATCGCGTTTTGTTTATCGTTCTTTTCTTCGGGGTTTGCGCTGTCACCAGCCGCTTGAGTATTCTCGTCCTTCGTTAGGATCACATCGCCGTCGTTATAAAGCACTGAGGTTGATCAAGGGAAGATGTTATTAATATAAGTCTCATTATCTAATATCGAAAGATACTCGCTGTTCTTAAACGCGAGCTTTGTTATTAATTTCAGTAGCTCGCTCTTGTAGTCAACGCCCAGGGCGTCGATGAGGAGATTTTTACATATTTTATAGCATGTTGTTTGTGTCTTGGCGTATACGCTCATTGTTCTTATTTGGTCGAATAACACGGCGTTCTCGCCGAAGTAGTCCTTCGGGTTTCAGTTGCGCATTATTTTGTTGTTCTTTCAACAGTTGACTTGCCCGCTCCTTATGATAAATATGCTATCGCCTTCTTCTCCTTCCGTGATGATATGTTCATCGACGTTGTATTCGCATTTATACATCGAAGACGCAATTGAATTGAGTCTCACATTGTTCATGTTGGTGAAGATAGGCACTCAGGTAATAAACGCAAGGCGATCTTTCAACTCGTTCTGGTTCATCGAGCTTACGATCTCACGGAATATCTTACCGTCTCAAGCATAAAGCATCACCTGTTCAACGCTCTTTATCGTGGCGGTGCGCTTCTTTCTTTCTCACAGCGCGAGCTCGCCGAACGTGTCGTTAACATTTAATTTTTTGTTTTCCTTTCCGTTCCCGAGGATGATCTCCATTTCTCCTTCTTTGATTATGTAGAAATCATTGCCGTGGTCGCCTTCCTTGAACAGGATTGTGTTCGGTTGGAGTTTGATGAGGATGATCTTATCGATGAGGATGTCTATGATCTTGTGGTTCTTGTCCTTGAACAGGAAGTGCTGGAGAAGCGCTGCTTTGATTTGTGTTTTATCTGCCTTTGTCAGTTGATAGTTCGCGACCTTCTGCTTACCCAGGATATTCGCCCCGAGGATCGTGGACTCATTTTTTTTGCTTTCGGCACTGGATTTGCTTTGGTTATTCTGGTTCATCTTTTGTGGATTGATGCTTGCGGGTGCTTCTTGGGCTTTGTCTGTGGGTTAATGTGTTAAATCGTGGTACTTACCTTTCGGTGGTTCAGGGTTGATTTTAACATTTGAATTGTTGAACGCATTAACATCTTCGGCAGGTTGTCAGTCTGTTCACATGTTTTGCTTTACAATTATGTTTTCTAAATTCAAAGGAAAATGGATTTAACACAAAAGTTACTTTTATTTGACATGCATCCCATTTCGTTGAATGGTAATTTATTTATAAATATAATTCAATATTTTGTTATACTTGGTATGGAAATATATCTTAATTGGTATTATTGTTAAGATATTTGGTTTGTTTGTGGGGTGTTTATGGTGTGGATGAAGAAGGAAATGCGGGGGGGAATGGGAGTTGTGGGTTGGGGATTTGGTTTGGTTTTAAGGAGGAATGCGTTGGATGGAAGGGTTATTGAGGGTTTGTTTTAATGATGTTTAATGATGATGGTGATGATGGTGATGATTGTATATTTGATATTGACTTCAATTTAAAGGATCAAAGGGTGTTTCATAAGAAAAAAAGTGTTTTGGTTGTTGGTTTAGTGGTATGAGGTAGGTGGAAGGTGGAAGGTTGCTGTTGACGGGGAATAAGAGTGATACAATGTTAACAAAAATGGTAATTGTTATATTTGAAGGAAGTTGACGTTAGATCAGGATGTTCCGTTCAATCGATATATGTTAATATTAAATCGTTTGAAGGATTAAATACTATATTGTAATGATTATTTATTTATGAAAAAAATAGGAGTCACTCATAATATCTCTAACGATACTCCGTTGTTTCCACATTAAAAAATTCTCAATTAATACAATCAAATAAGAGCTTTGATTAAACATTTCATATTGTATTATACATTAACAACATCACACACAGACAAAAAGATCAACGAATAAGAAAGCCTCAATCAAGTGTAACGCTATGAAAGTCCGCTAAAAAAACGAAAAGAAAGGAATTGATCCATTTACGCAATGTCAATACAAATTTAACTTTGATCAATATTCAATTACCATTGACGCGAAATAATAAATGAAACGGAAAACAAAGAAAAAGTGCATAACATACCAAGCAACGATCTCTAAAAAAGTAATTGCAATGCCCTCACATTTAGTGTTATTAATGTGGAAAACAGAGAAATCAAAAGAAACTACTTATAACGCTTCGTCAAAGGGCTGAAACTGCAGAACGAGTTTACACGAATCAATCTAAGGAGAGGTAGGATAAACAGGAGATTAATTTGTTTATTTCGGGAAAGATCATTGAGGAACTCTTCTCGATAATCTCTTCTGATTTAAGATCGAGATATTTTTAGTCTGATAAAAGCTTCTTCTGCGATTGGTTTATATTATAATTATTCGTCTTTTGGATGATAATGAGTAAGATGCGTCACAAAGAATAATATAACAAAAATAGAAAAGGAATTTACTCAATTATTGTTGAAGAATTTGTAATTTGTTGTATAATATCAACGAGGGGAATACATCACCGCGGGGGTGTTACGTTTATACAAAGAGAACCTTTTTAACGTTGAGGTACATGAAGACGATTTTAGTAACTAACATTATGTTTATAATCATATTAAGATATGTATTTGTTTATCTACATTGACATGTTTTCGGGCTTGGGCCCACTCCCCAATCCCCAATCCCCAATCCCC
>JAWNBB010016802.1:0-16047 GCA_036325645.1 Balantidium ctenopharyngodoni
GGGGATTGGGGATTGGGGATTGGGCCCAATCCCCAATCCCCAATCCCCAATCCCCAATCCCCATAAACATATATGAATATATTATAATTATCACTCACACCATAAACCATAATAAAACATGATCATAATATTTAAATACCCCAACTCCCAAATAAATAAAAACAATCCCTAATAAAAAACAAAATATTTTATCGTCCTATAAAACACAAATTATTTATTAATAAATTACTCTTTTAAACTTTGAAAAAGTCACTATTATTTGCATATTATTATCAACCAATCCCGTATTAATCGCCTTTCCTTATTTCTTGACCTTATTTCCTTTCGGCGACAAAACCTTTATTTGCTTATCATACGATTTCATATGTAAATTCACGTTAAGATTAACATGTATTATTTTCTTCAAATCTCAATTGCAATTGCAATCGTAGTTCACATTCACACTGTCCACCGATTTCATATTCTTTCAGGAATCACCTGAGTTTCAATAAACGTTGTTCCTCTTTTTAACTCTATCGACATTTTCTCCGATATTTGCACTGCTTTTCCAGTTATCTTTGCTCTTGAAGTGTCCATTGATTTGCTTCGACTTTCTTATCAACTCTTCTATTTGACTTGATCATTTCCGTGGGGCAATATTATCATTATTTTTCTTTTTTATTTCGATAGCCCTTCGTTGATCATTTTCATTCCGAGTATTATGTTCTACTGATTTAGTGGCTTTCCTCCCAGAGTTCGAAGGGAATTTCGTTTTGTTTAATCTGTTTGAATCCGTTATTACACTTGTTGTTGAATTATTTTTATTTCGAGATATAATTAAATTGTCGTTTGTTTGTATACGTTTCATCTCTGATTTTAAATTCGATTGTTTGTTTCCTTTTATTTTCCCCTCCTTTTTGCTTGTCGATCGTTGCGATGGAATAACACTTTTAAAAGTAGAACTCCTATTCATGTTACGTAGTGACATAATCACATTTGTATAAGATAAACTGTTGATATTGTTCGGTTTTCATCCTTTGATTTGTTGATCGCTTATTATCGTTGCTTTTATCGGCTTTCAACCTGTTTTGGAACTTGTTCGATTGTTTATTTTGATATCTTTATTGATATTGATTTGACTATTCCTATACTCATACGTGTTATTACTCAATGGTCTTGTCGTAACCACATTCGTGCTGCTTTTCGTTTTTGGTTTCGTACTTATTCTTGCTTTACCTAGCGTGTTGAGGTTGCTAAAAATATTTTTATTAGAATTTGTGTTTACGATTAAATTCTTCCCAAAAAATTGAATGCTGAAATTCGAAGTTTTGCTTTTATTTGTACTGTTTATTAGGTTTCCACTCATACTACTGAACATTTTTGGATTATTCGTCGTAAACTTTGAAAAATTACTTTGATAACTCGATCAAAACGGCTTTCATCTCGGGCTGAGAATATATTTCGCGCGACTGAAATTGTTCTTGTCGGAGACCTTTTTCGTTTTTGTTAATGTACATCAAGAGCTTTTCATTTTATTGTTTGATGCGTTTTTCTTTTGTTTGTTCGTATTTATGTTGTTGTTATTGTTATTATGAGTAACACAAGATGATTTCTTCTTCGGTTTAAACCCGTTCATTCAATTGATAAATGAATTATCTTTCGATCGCTTTGAATATCAGTACGATGAAGTAACGCTTGTGTTATTTAATGTCATTGTAATATTGCTCTTGTTTACCATTTGATACCCATTGATAACATTATTGATTTGTTTTCTCGTTGACATATCGAAGATAGTTCCATTATTCGTAATATTATCCAAGCTTAATAAAGAAGATTCTGATGATTTGTTTATTTCGGATTTTTTCGATGAATTATCTGCATAGTTATGCTTATAGAATCATTCTGCTTTGTATTCGCAGTATTTGTGGAGTAAATTCGTGAATTTAAAATTGCAGAAAGAAGGTCAACAGAAGAACAAATGATAGTTTTTATAATAATCGCTGAGATTTGGAAGGCGGTTTCTTGATTCGGATTTCGTGTAAAAACGTTTTAAAAACTCTTCGGTTGGGTCATCTCATTGAAACTCTTGGTATATCGTTAAGTAACGAGAGGGTTTGTTATAAAGAAGGAGATCAATCTGGGATGTGTAGTAGTCTTCTTCAATATCGCCATATTTACTAAAGAGTCACTCGAGGAGGCGAGTCGGAGAATGTCATAGTGTGTAAGCTTCTTCCGAGATTTTCAATGAATTCATTTATAATTAAATATAAATATAAATATTCATAAAATAGTTTTTATTGATACAATGTATTTAAATTTGAAATATAATTTGTTAGAATTATTATTACATACGAAGAGCGGTAACTCATTAAAGGATATTATCAGAAAAATTTATTATTTGATTTAGTGGGAATTATAGGGTGTTGATATTGTTTTCGGTAATCATTTGGATTAGGGTCTTCAATTGGGATTGAAGGTAAATTGATGATATAATTAATCAATTATTTCAGTATATGATAAGATTGTTTTAGTTTAGTATAATGAGGTGAGATTATTTTAAGAATTTATTTAAATAATTATGCTGACTTGTGGAAAGAATGTATATATATAATGCGGATATGAATTAAAGGATAATGTGGATAGACTGAGGGTTAAAAAGGTGAAATTGTTTTATTGATTAGCGTTAAGATCATTACAAAAAGATGGTAATTAGAAATGAAAATTGATAAATGTTAATGTTTACTTAGTATTGCTTGGCATTTAACTATCGCTTCTTGCACTTTCCTACCGATTCCTCCTTCTTCAATCATCATAAAAAGCTTAATAATTAGTGATATTATAATATTAAAGTTACTCACAAATCCAAATATTTTCACAATTAACAAAATCCCTGGCGTGAATTAAACCTATTTACAAGTATTGTGTCGTTTCTATTTATTCAAGTAATCTATTCAGGAGAACGAAATATACAAATATAAAAACAAGAAGAGCAATAAGGAGTACTATAAAGAAGTAACTCAATAATAAATAATACCTCTTAGACGCTGTTTAAACATCAACATAAGCATTCAAATAAAACTTAAAATAATTCGTAAATATTCTTAATTTTACTTCAACACAACGATGATGTCCCATTTCAGGAATTCAAATACTTTATTAAATCACCCAATTTACAAACGCTTTATTAACATTTCAATTGCTCATGTGATATCACTTTTACGTTTTATTTTTTAATAATCATTTATTTAAATATTTCCCAAAAATGAATGAAAGCGGAGTAAACATATCAATTCAATATAATAAAATCTTATTTAGTGAGACTTTAACGTCGCAATGAACGACAGCAAAAGTAATAATAATGAATCAAAAGACCAAAACATTCAAAATCAAAAGAAGCAGCAAAAATCCGAGGTAAATAGCAACGACATTAAAGCCAAAGAAGATGCCCAGGAAAAACCTAAAGACGAACCGTTGACAATAACAAACTTTTATTTGAAATCATCCCATCCGGTTATTTGTATCATCACAGTCCTGCTCAAGCTGTTATCATTAGGTTCATTTATCGTAATATCACTTTGAATTTCGAATGAAGCTTGAGTAATATTAGTAGTGTTAATCCTCGGATCTTGCGATTTTTGGTTTACCAAAAACATTTCTGGAAGGATCCTCGCGGGACTTCGCTGGTGGAATCATATTAAACCCAATGGCGAGGAAGTGTGGATTTTCGAGTCGAAGCACGAGCAAATGAAAACGAAATCGGATATTACGACATTTTGGACAAGTTTGTATTGTTCTGCATTTGCGTGGGTGATTTGAACAATTTGGGAGTTAATCAGGATTAAATTCATATGGTTTATGCTATGCTTTATTATGGCGTGATTCGCTTGTACTAATTGGTATGGATATTTTAAATGCTCTAAAACCCAGCAACAAAATGCGTTGAATTTCGGGAAAGGAATCGCGTCGACAATAGGGAAACAAGCGATAACTCATGCATTTAATAATTAATTATTATTTGCAAACATAACCTAAATGTTGTAAGGGAATTATATACAAGGAAAGATGAAGCCTTAGAAGCAAAGAAAAAAACAAAAACGAATGAAATAATAAATATGAACATTTAGTTAAATAAATATTAATTATATTTAAATCAAGAGACATAAATGTGCAAAGACGACAAAAAACGAAAAGCAAAGTATCGCAAAAAAGGCGGATTTAGCACTGCTCTTCTCTTAAACATGTCACCACTTGAAACTGATTTCAACGACGCAAATAAAGACATTTATAATCTTAGGTTAAATATTAGTACTAACGCAACACAAAGCAAGAAAAAAGGAAAGAATTTTTTATCTCTTGATTTAATAGATACTACGGATGCAAAGCGTCAGATCAATCGAAATCAAATACCGGAGATAAATACGAATCAGTCCATACGGGTAAATATCGAAGACAAAAACAAAAGTGAATTCCCGGGAAACGAAGGAAATTCGAAAGGTTTAAATTCTTCGGAAAGTGAAGATGTTATGAGAGTTAATTTGGAAGAACTTGCTGATGTTGAAACTGTGAAACATCCGGGTGTAGAAGGTATAAATAAGAACCTATTTGCAAATGAAATACAAAATCATCATCGAAATAATGTAAATCATGTATGGGTTAACCCTCAAATGAAGGTACACAGAAAGAATACAAATAATGGTGATTTATCAAATAATCAAAGGAATAACCCTATTCAGATATTTTCGTATTTTGATAATACGAGTAAATATTTATCGCAGACTATTGGTAACAGACAACAAAGCACAAGGAATATCAGTAATAATTATAATAATTTAAACTATGTTGATAAAAACACATTTATTGACAAGGTAAAAACGTGAGAATTATCAATGACAAATAACCATATCAAGTATATTAAAGCTGATAATCAAGCTGAGAATGGAATTAACAATCAAAGTACGCGAGGAAATCTCGATATGAGTGGACAAAGCTCAATGCAGCCGAATACCTACAGTAATCAACAATACCAGTACCAAGAAAATACGAATGATTGAGTTAATAACTCCATTAACACGGTGAATCAAGTATATTGTTCAATTAACGATAGTACAATAAACCGACAATTCCCTTCTCAGGCCCAAATACCGAATATGAATACTAACTGAAATAATAATCTTTCATACAAAGATAATCAACTAAATTATAATTACTATCAAATGCAGAATAAGCATTATACAAAAACTGATTCATCTCAATTAATATCAAGCGATGTAATTACTGCAAGAAATAATTATCCCGATATTAATTATAATAGAAATATGACGATCATAAATACAAACAATCAGAGTAATAGTGAGAGCAGTGATACAAATATCATTCCTTTACATCAACCTATTACAATTGAACAAGATATCAAAGAAGGATCACCTGAGGACTATGTAATCAAAATGTTTGGACATGTTGGTTGGATTTGCAACCAATGCTACAATTTCAACTATGATACAAGAACCAATTGCAACCGATGTCGAGCTTTAAAAATTCCGATAAAAATATCAAAAAAAAAACGAAAAAACGAAACAAAGAAGCAATTAATCCACAACAACAACTACCAACAAAAGTGAGATAATACTGTTAACATATGCGGTGATTATAAGCAAAAGGCTTGAAAAGAGAGAAAAAAAGATTGGTATTGCAAAAACTGTAAATTTTGTAATTTTTCTTTTAGATTTATATGCAAACTGTGCCACTTTCCTAAAACTAAGAGTGAATAATGTTATTAATTACCATTAATATTGGTGTTTCAGTTGATAACAGTGACTCAAATTATAATAATAAAATGAATGTAAAATAAGAAACCAAGTGATGTAAATTAAAAGTAAATAATAAAGAGTACTGAAATATATCTTATGTGAGTATTCATAAGATTATACTGATAAAATATAATTGTGTTAGTCGTTTATTATTTATAATCGTAAGGAGCTGTTCATATCTAAATATAAAATAGTAGCCCTTTTGACAGTCTTTCATTAGTTCAAAGCTTTCAATATCGCGGAACAAATAACTTGAATTATTTTTTAATATGATCATATTATTTAAAAGATTTATATAGAGTAAAACAATATTATTAAGTCTATGATATTAGATAAATGATCATGAGATTAATATTGAAAAGTGGATAAAATTATTTGGATTGTTATTATGGAGTTATTTGAGGAAGGGAAGTTGTATGATGAAAGATATATAATTTTGTATTGTTGTTCATATGGTTTTTGTTGGGTGAATTATATTATTGATAAAAGTGTTTAATTATTGAGGTTTATGTTTATGGTGAAATATCATATTAAGAGATATATATTTATTATATATGTATATAAATCGGTTAAATATCATATAATAATATAATTTCAATATTTATATATTTAGGGCGCAAGTAGTGCATGAGGGTGGACTCGACTGTAGGAAATTCAAAGAACACTGTTATAAACATTACCTTGACATATATGAGACAATTATTGCCGAATCTAATTAAAAAGCAAAGAATCAGATTTCGGATATAAAGAATGCTCTCAAAACAAAAATTCAAAACTGTGTTTAATTAATCAAATGATAAGGAACTTAAGTGCTTTTACTGTTTAATATATTTACATATGTCGTGTTCATATCACCACAACTCTTAAAGAAAGAGAAACAAATTAGATTCTTATTGCGAAGATTTACTAAATCTAATAAAGGAAGATAAAATCGTTTTAGAATAAGGAAAAAATTCACTGAAACATAATGATATTATTCTAGGTGAATACAATGAACCGATACCGTACTTATCATCAAGGCAACTTTTTTACCGGTCACAATGACAAATTTATAATTGAAATAAGGAAATATATAAATGAAGTTCCAATCAAAGAAATACAAAACATTATATTTAGAAGGCTATTACAAACCATGAACACAATTGTTTTCCCTTGATCATTTTCTTCGACATGTAAAATAGAAAAGATCAACCATAATCCATAATAAACGTTCCCCATTGAAACGAGAATAAAATGTTATGTTCCGGAGTATTTTTCTTCTCACCTTGAACAGTTTGTACCTATGCGAATCCGGTTAGTTAACTAATTAAATAAACAACAATATATAAATCTATAATCACATAAACATTATATTAATCTCCCCGAATTATTATTTAGCCTCTATTCTACTACACAATAAATATATTCAATTATCAATATTTATATTATTTAAATGGGTATTGTCGAAAGCAATATAACACCTGAAATAAGCAAAGAGTCAGAAGAGTACTTCAATTTAATCAATCAAAAAATCCAAAACGTATCTCACAACCAAACTGTCGATATAAGACGATCAAAGTTGGAATCAAAACAACTTAAAAAAAAGAAATGGAAAGATACAATATGAAAGTACTTAAAAAAGCAGAGTGATCTCGGCAACGCATGGGCTGAAGACGTCGTCAATTCAATCAAAAAAAATCCTTTCAACTCCGAAGGGAAATTCCTCGACTTATTTTTTTGGCAAAAGTTCGAAATGAAGACCAAACCACCATGTCTAAATCAAACGTTTTTATCAACAACAATGAATCAATCCCAATCAAATTTAAACGATACAAACTTATCAGAATATAAACTAAACAAGGAAAAACTGGGCGAATATATTCAAATTTTCCAACGACATCTCTCCTTGCAGGATCACCCCATTACAATGTGTATTAAATTTTTCATAGATGTTTTCGCAAAAGAAATTCAGTTTCACATTGGTGAAATATTAAAAATAACTGATCGGGATGAACGGCAAGAGCGTGCGCAATTAGTCGCTGAGGCAATCGCCGGACATTGAGTTGATTATATATTCAAACTCCAAAAATGTTTTGGTTTAATGTACGCTAAGGTCTTAGCGTATAAGTATTTCAAACAAGAAAAAGAGGAATTTATAACTATGTTCACAACAGCATTCTTCAAGAACAAACAATGATATTCCCTTATCATGGAACTGTTTTCTTTAGCAATTGACAACGACATTAAAGCCTTCGGCAAGCACATGACCCATCTAAGTAAAGTGGGCATTCAAACCAGCGATTTAAATATTAACGAAAAGTTTCGTTTGGACAACGAAACCGAGAAAATGCAGTGACGGTTTATGGTCGACCACAATCTGGATCTTTCCGATGAAAAACTAATTTATTTAAAAACATATAGGAAACATTCAGGATACTTCCCTTATAAAACCGCGGTGGAACTGCTACGAAATATAAAGCTATATCAAACCCCGATAGATAAAATAAATTGACTTGCATCGATGAGCAGTGATGTCATAGATAATATTATGAAAGGATGGAAACCCTGAGAAGATCAATGACCGAAGAATTATTTAGGAATTGATGGAGATGAATTGATTTTGATTTTTAGTTTTATCGTGATCAAGGCGAATATGCCTGAGTTGCTGACGCATTTGTATTTTATTAAAATGTTTACAACGCAGGATACGAAGAGTTCAATGATAGGATATTATTATACTACAATTGAAGCGTCTATTATAACAGTGAAAGGGTTGGAGAAAAATGTTTCGAATGCGGAAGAGATTAAAACTGAAGTAAAGGAGATTCCTAATAATAATACTACGAATAACATATTGCAAGAGTTGAAGGAAGAGGAAATGAAACAAAATTTTATCAGTGAGATTAATACAGAAGCAGACGATAATGCTGATTTTCATAGTATTAATAATATATAATTTAGAGCCTTGTGTAAGCAATAATGAAGTAAGAGGAGTATTTATAAATTATGAGCTTGGTATTGTTATTGATTTAGATTATATTTACATGTGAATTATAAATTTATAATTATTATATGGTAAATATTTTGGAATGAGTATGGGTTATGATCAGGGATCGCTTGCAGTAATAATAGCGAAATCAATGAATTGATACGAAAGACATCGGAGTTGTGTTTATTTGAAGGAGAAGGTGTATGAATAATAAAAAAACAATATCTTGTTATATGATAAAATATTTTATTTCTTTAATTATTCATTAACTCTCTTTATTGGAATACTTCAACATACGCTGTTCATTCACGAAATAATTAAGGAATCCTTTTATATGCTCCCTCTTCCCACGGAAAATGATATTAATAATGCAAAAAACGTAATATCATTTAAATAAATGTTTCATTACGATCCGCTAAATCACCCTCATTTTTTACATTTTTTACATTTTTAACATTTTACATTTAATCACAATTAAACGATATCTTAATCATCTTAATAAAATAAGAAATAATAAACTAATAATCCCCTCATATATCCTTTAATAAATATCTATTAGCAAATAAGCTTGAAACACGCGATAATATTAATATAAAATACATTTCAATCAAAGCCAACAATTAATACTCATAAACATATCAAAACACATCAAATCATCCTAAATAAACCTTTTCATATTTTCCATCCAAACCTCTTAATATTCTTTTAACACCCCTTCCTCGCACTACTCCCGTAGATACAATCTAATCCTCATTTCATTATTTCCATTGACTCCAACAGTCTTTCTTTCAATATAAATAATAATTAATATTCATTTAATAATATCTATATTTTATAAATAATATTAAAATATTATATGAAACACATTCAAAATATTTCACGTAAGCACTCCCGGCATGGGGGGAATAATATTCAAAAATCTTCCCTTCAACAAGAAGATCAAAGTAATTCCATAGAGAAAAAAAATATTAAACTTTATATAACACACTTACTTTAGTAATGGCAATTGATTCAATTGACACTGACTGAGCCTGAAATGAGAGTCTTCCCACTAAAAAGAGTTCAAACCGTAAGAAGCGCAACCTTTACTTAACCGGTAATAATATCAACACAAACCTTCGGTCGAACAATTTACATGAGAATATCACGACAAATAACAGTGACTTTACTCAAGTTTCATATAAAGAAGGGTTTAAATCAAAGACAACATCTCCGTTTTCAACCGAAGGAAATATAAACAACCATATCAACAATTCTAATAACGCAAAAACAGTCAAACCTTTTGCTTTGATTTTAAACCCTTGACAACTGGATGAGAAGTATAATGAAATAAAGAATTTCAATGACGAAACCGAAAAAATCCACCTGTGAAGGAATAATTACATTGACGACAATGATCAAATCGATGATAGGAAAAGATGAATTCTACTCGATTGGATTATGGAAGTATGCACGATGATGGGATTTAAACGTCGGACATACCATTGATCTGTTGTATGAGTGGATACGCTCCTATCGAAAACGGAAAATTTGGATATTAAAAACTTGCAACTTATCGGAGTCACATGCTGAATTATCTCAGCGAAGAATGAAGAAATAGTTATTCCTTGCATTGATAAATTTGCACTGTCCACGGCAAGTGCTTACTCAAAGGAGGAAATCCTAAACTGCGAAAAGGAGATTCTTATAAAACTCAGTTGGAAAATACAGTACCCGACTCTCCTTGATTGGGGAAACTACGTAATGTATAAATGGGATTTATTTGCTTTGAAAAGAAAATCCGTTCTCTTCGATACAATTGAATTACCTTTGTTTCGCAATAAACAAAGCGGGGACTTATACTTACCTCGCAATTATTTCTTAATTATTGACGCGATTTCCTTGGATTTTTATAGTATATTCATTAGTGAGAAAATAGTAAGCACATGCATCGTATATTTATTAATAGGATTATCATGTAATTGCTTTACAATCGAAAATATTCTTACGTTTTTCTCGGAGGGAGAGTGAGGAGCGTCGTATTACTCGTTCAAATATATTTTTTCTGAATTTTTAGAAAATGTAATGAACATCACCCAAGAGGAGTTGCTAAACATACTTAAATATGTGTGTCAATTTTTTAACATTTCTTTCGATTACACCAGTCCTTTGTATAAAGGTTCAGTAAGTAATACCTTAATAACTAACATATTTTCACATAGACATTTGAAGAAAACCTGCAAATGCAAACACATAACGATAAAAACATTGAATCATTGACATATATTTTTAATAACAGGGCTAGTATTATTTAGTTAACGGTGTGTCCGGGGGTTTTGAGATTTAAAGCAATTGATATTCTATTATTTATTATTCAGGTCATATCAATATTAGTATAAGTCTGACAATTACGAGAGAACTGATTTAATATATTTATTATAGATAACATTTAAATCAATCAATCTCAATAATTATTATCATATTTACTATTACTAATGAGTTAAATAGCTTAATAATAGATTATAATATGTATTAAACAAATATATCACTTTTGACTTTACTTTTAGGGGTTTGTATAGTGTACATGGAGATGATTGCATTGATAAATGAGATTGGAATGGTTCAAGAAGGTGAAGGTAAAGGTGAAGGTGAAGGTAATAAAAAAAGATTTAGAATTAAAGGAAATGTTATTAAATTTAATGATGGGATTGTTTATTGTTTAAGGGATTATCGTCGAGTGAGTGCGTGATCGGTATAATTATTCATATGAGGTCATATTATAGATATTATTATTAATATTAATAAATTTTTGTATGAACGTTAATTGTAACATAATTGTTAAAAAAGAATAATTAATATAAATAAGAACCCTTCTCTTCAAGCAACGATGTCCTGTACCTCTGGCAACTGAGGCGATAAGAAAATGAACATAAACACTACTAAAAATATTTAATTAATCATTGTAAATAAATTTAAATTTTTCATAAAATTTCTATTTAATTAAAAGATATTACTCATAATTATATAAAAAATGATCGACTCTTCGGTATGAGAATTCTATTATTCCGCGTTCAATATTCCTGTAGAAGATAAGGAAAAAATCGCGAAAACCTTAGAAATTCTAGACAGAGCATATCAGCAAGTAATACCAATAATTTAATATTTCCATAGATTTGTCATGATAAAACAAACCCAGAAAATGAGGAGAAATTAATTAAAGTCTCATTGTGATGTGTGAAAATAAAGGACGAGACGACGTTTAAAAGGGATCTTCGCGTGAAGGAAGAATTTCTTCGGAAACTTGTAACAATTTCCAAATCGAACTGAAATTTAAATTTTAAGGAAACGAACCGTTGAATGGATCTGTTAAAGTTTATGAAGGATATATTAAACAACTCTAAGGGAGAAGAAGCCTGAGCAGTCCCGTTACGAATGTTTGAAGAGTATTCCCAATGCAAAGACCTTTACAGGAAGCTCAATCAATGATTTAATTCAATTTTCGATTGAAACTCCGAATCGATTTTAAATTATAAACGCGTCATTTGGGCGATGTTTATTTACCTTTGCCATAAAAAGTGAAGTAATCAAACAAATATCTACGAGCGCCTTAAAATACTAATCCGAACATTATTGGAAATTTGTCTTCGTATTCCTAACGATTTCTTTCCGTTACGCTATAAAATAACCAAGGACAATAAATGAAATGTCATAGAAACTCATATCAAATCGAAACTACCTCACATAGAAAGAATTGATAATAAAGAAATGATTGAAACTGAAATTAATGAACTTCCATTAGCGTTAGATTTCGATTTGAGCAGTAAAGAAAACCTTGTCAAGATTATCGATTATTATTACAGTCAATACGGTGACACCTTTTGATCTCCGAATAAATTCGATGAACGATGACTGCTTTGTAATTGATATCAGACTAACAATAACAGTCCAATGAAAAGCTTTTGATATAAAAATGATAATATCACCTGCTCAAGGAAGCTCAGTTTTGATATTCCTTCATCCGTTAAAAATCAAAAGAAATCGGGCAATGACAACACCGGAGCAAATCGAATGTCGTATTCAAGTTTATCGATGATTGAGATGACTCCTTGCACGCGGGTCATTACCTTGAATAAATGGTTCTCCGACTACACGCGGAATTTCAACGTGGACTCCTTAGATAAAATGCAATTGAAGTACGATTTTCCGAGTTATTCATTTAACCCGAATCTCGTACCTTTAAGTAAATACGTGATTAACAAAATAAAAACATTCGGAACGAATTCTCAATTTTATCAGAATTTAATCACTGAACGCTTCGTCGACGACAAATCAAAGCTTTGCTTAAAGTTCCTCAACACGCTGATCCTGAGCGAAAACGTTCTCTTCACTGAAGAATATAATACAAAGTGACTGTTCAATGAAAACTTCATCAACGCGATAATCACACTCAGCTTTGAAATAAGTTTATGAATCGACGATGAACAAGAAATCACATTTAATAAATTAATCCTTTACATGGGAGTGGATATCTATGATCTATGGAAGGTTTTAAGCCCGTTTAATATTAAATATTCGCTTTCAATTAAGCCCGCGGTGAAAGAACACATCGAAGAAATTGAGTACCAAATCATTTCTTTTTTAATGTGGAAGAATCCATCGACAAAATTCAAAGACGATCTACAAGCTTTTTTCAAGGATGATAACAATACGAGTAATCAAGACAAGCAGTCGCTGATCAGTCTCGCGGATTTCGAATTTAATCACCAGTCGTTGTTCATGTTCCATCGCCAAGAAGATTACCAAAACACTAAATTCACTCAAGATATTGAAAATGGTCCTTACAGTGAAATCGCGAATTATGTCCATTGCTACCCTCAATTAGGAGTCATGGGCATATTTCTCCGCAGAGTTGTTAATTATTGTAACTGCTTGAACAAGGCGATTTTCGAAACACTCGACAGGAATTTGATGACCTTCGCAGTAGAAAGTGAGGATTTGATTAAGAAAATAATCACAAATGAAAATCACATTCAGTTACTATATGGAAGGCATTTGGATCAGATTGTCCTTTGCTGCATAATGGCAGTGTTGATCTCACATAAAATATTAAGCTGAACTACCTCCAATTTAAGCAGTGATGTTATTAAATGACATAACGAGTTTAAAAACACGAAAATTAATATTGAGCAGTTGTATCACAGTTACGAGTGTTCCAAAACGGGGCAAACTGTTCAAACATCCAAACTTATTTTTGATAATGTTAAAATAGATTCTCCTCTTAATACTAATACAAATACAAATATCGATAAGGACATCAGCCCGAAATTCGTGGGATGTGAAGAGTTTTTCGAGAAACATTTTAAGGTATATTTTGAGGAAGTGATTAAAGAAGTTACTCAAATTAATAATAATGCGAATGAAAGCTTGGAGCAAATTGCGTACTGTTTCGATGAATATGACAATATGAACCAGCATCCCGGAATGAAGAGACGAAAACTGTCATTGAACTACGAAGATTTCAAAGACGAGAAAAACAATGAACCCAACGATGATGTTTGTAATATAAAGAGCCTCTCCAGGTTGAAGAACTATAACAAAGAAAGCCTTGTTTGCAAAAGCGCTTTCTCGAGTAAAATGGAATACTACACTCCCCTGAAAAAAAAATTCGAAAAGGATAATAAAAAGATACAGTATTACCCAACGTGAAACGTGGAGAAAATACCCCACAGGAGTTTGAAATGAAAGGATATTTATTGCAATACCATAAATATACAAATCAAAAAAGCGCCGAAAAGTAAAAACCCATTTGTACTCAAATGAAAGAGCAGCCTAGATAGTGGGAAAAGTAAGTCACATATTATAAATTGTAATCATGTTTAATGTTTAATTCAAATAGGTTTCGAGTTTAAAAAAGACAACGAGTCCTTAGTATCCCAGCAACCAACCCCGGAATTTAAAACGTTAAATACGAATACAAATCAAAACTCCTTTCCGATTAATAATATGAGATACCTTAATTTCACAGCTATCCAAGACACAAAAATTCCCGACACGGCAACCCCAAACACGAACAAGGATCTTAGCAACAACAACACAAGTAATAATACTCTCCCAAGCGTGAAAGGAATCACCCTAAGCAACCCAAACAATTCAATTGATAAGGAAATCGACAAAAACCACAACAACTAAAGCAAGTGTTCATTGCCATTATTATTATAAATGATATAAAGAGCTTCTAATGTATAATTCAAAGTATCATTATTTTTTTTTCTTTGCAAACTTAAATATTTATTTACATATTAAATCTGTATTATAATAAATGATAAATGTAAGAAATCTGATGTATTTACTCTAAATAATCATAAATATTTAAGCTAATTCAGAAACTATAAAAAAGAAACTTTAAGATTAGGTATTGTATGTATTTAATATATTATTCGCGTTAATTAAAGGTTTTGTTTTAGTTATTCCTTGTTTGCTTCTTTGGTTATTTGCATCGTTACTTTGTTACTTCTTGGCATTGTTGGTTATTTAAACACGGGTTTATATTCTAATCCCTCGCTTAGTCATACACTTGTTGTTGTTGTTGACTTTTTATTGTTTTTTCCTTCTCAGCTTCTTCCTCGTTTACCTTTTGTATTTGTTGAATGTTTGTCGGATGTGGTCATTTCGGTGTTTGCGCAGCGTTCTTGGATGATGTTTTTTAAGGAATTGTTCTCGGTTATTAAACGTTCGATGTCGAGGAGCATAATATTTTTGTTCGAGATTTCTTGTTGTCATTGCTTACTTCGACTGGTACTTTTGAGGTAAAGTTCTTTGTTTTCCTTGAGCTCTTTGTTATACTTCTCTTCATTATCAAATGTTTTTTCGTTTAATAACCCAATTTGATAGCTGAGGTCGCGGATTTGTTTTTCACGTTCAGTCAGTAAAAATTCGTATTTTGAGATGATGTCGTCTTTGGATATTTGGGATCAATCTTGATATCGCATTGATGAACGGATTAATTCCTGGTTAGGTATGCCACATTCCATTGAGTATATAATTGATAATTGTGATTATTAATATATTAAAGCTTGTGCTTGTTATTATGTGATGTTTAACTCGTAACCTTGTATGAAATATGAAATATTGCATTGGTTGTCATAGGGAATTATGAAATGAAAAATGTAAAATGGGAAATGGGAAATTGTGGAAATGGTACAGGGATTAGAAGTATAATGCTTATGTTACTCGAAATGTTTTCATATGATTTAACATGTTATTGAATATAATTAAAAATGGGGATTGGGCCCAAATCCCCAATCCCCAATCCCC
>JAWNBB010016824.1:0-10581 GCA_036325645.1 Balantidium ctenopharyngodoni
AATCCCCAATCCCCAATCCCCTCGTTATCCCACCAGGTAAACACTATTCAATTGGTTTCTAGAATCCCCTGATGTATGATAGATACATAGAAATGAAATGCAAGGAAACGACTTCCAAAAATATTTAAACTTCTACAATGATATTATTCCAACAAGGAAGTCCAAAATAAAAGCAAGCGAATATGAGCATTATTTTTCTTTCCTACAATATTTATTTTTATTACGATTCGATTTCGAACCCGGAAAGCACGTCTTCCACAACGATTACTAGAGTAATATTAAGATAATGAACAATGAAGATTAGTTTTTTGGAAATTAGATATATATATAAACATAATAATTAAATAAACTAAATAGTTTTTGTACCTTTCCTCTTATCATCACTTCCATAATTCTTGCGTTTAATCTCCTTATCATATTCAATTCGCATTTATTTATTCCATCGAGAGGACTCTTTAATCATGCTCAGATCTTTCAATTTCATACATCAGGTTTTTCAATATTTTTAATAATTAATTACCCTGTGAACTCTTACGAAATAATCACAATAAAACTGCATTATTATTATATTAATCTTATATTTAACCGAAAAAAAAATTAGTCTCTTCCTCTTACTTCTTCCCTTTGGTGTTATTAGTATTTTTACCAATTACTTTCACACCTTTATCTTTTTTATCCTTCCCAACAATGATTAGCTCCTTCTCAAAGTCATTTGAATATCAATTACAAACGTAACTTATATCCTTTGTGAGTTCTTCTTTCTTGCATTTAATTTTCCATTTTTTTCAAGGATTTCATATTTTTTTTGTTCAATCAATTGTTGATCAACTGTTATTCTCTTTAATCGAGCAATTCTTCCGTAAATTAAGTACATTGCTTGATCCTGGGATTAGTTCGCCTTTTTGATAGAAACCGGATTGGTATTCTACACTGTACTTATTCTGACTCTTTTCAAAATCACTTCAAAAGCATCGTTTCTTCCTTGTCATTATCTCCTCGATATGAAACTCTTTTGATATTTCTTTCGTCAAGTCACTTGAATAAAAGCAAGCTATTCCTTTTGTCCTCTCCGGTTTAAGTAAATAGGGCTCTTTAAAGAATTTCCTATTTTGGTAATAAACTCGTTGTGCATGCGTAGGAATTATATTTTTATGCTTTAGTAAAGGACGTTGCGGAATTGGTTCTAGTTTGCGTCGATGAACGCGCTCTTGCATTTCTGTGGATTCGTAAGTCGGATGGTTTTTAGTGTAATTAGTAATTATTTTTCGTTCGGGAACCAGAGTGATTTGGGATCAGGAACGTGGCATATCAAAAGTTTTTAATGAAGAGGTAAATTTATGAGACTTTGCTCCTCGCCATTCCTCTTGGACAGGCGGAGAGTCTTTATGTTGGAGCATTGTTGGTGAGGATGCGTTCCTGATAATAAATTTTTGTGGATCATAATTATGAGATAAAACTGTATACATTGGTTTGTTTATGGATCTACAATGGGATCAGGCCATTTGATTTTGTTGTTTTTTTATTCCGTTTAATAATAAAAAATAATATTAATAATGAATAAGAATAATCACTTTTGATTAAATATCATAGAAAAGATTTAATGTTTACATTGCTTTAAAGAGAAAGCAATAGCTGAAAAGGAATGATTATCAGGGTAACAAGAATAAAACGAATTAATATATTTAGTGAGTTATAATAATTTTGTGATAATAATAGAAGTTTCTGTTTTACATCTTCCTTTTACGTTTGATAACATTATCCTTTTGTTCTTATGACCTTTGGTCATTAACTTTTCTCGCTCTGCATAAACACTGAAATCCAAAATTGTCATTGATGAGTAGATAATAAAAAGAAAAATTATTTTTTTAAACAACAAAGCTTCCACCAAAAGAAAAAGGAAGGAAAAGAATAACTAGAGCAATTGTTTTCCACTATAAAAGTAAAAACACTGTGTAATGCTTAAATACAGGACCGTCACATAATAATTATTTAATAAATCAGAAAGCAAGTTTATGTAAAGGGGAATTGCACTGAGCACACAATTAAAGTTCTCAAAGAAATAATTGTAATAGCTTGTCGAACAACTCTTTATCGAAGGAACTTAAAAAGAAAGAAAGATATGTGACAAAGGATAATGCGAAAAACTCAAAAGAGAAAGAACTCAATTTATAGGTATTCAAGACATATATGAAGTAGACCCTTACAAGATAACAATTTGCTAAGTATTGCGGCCAGGGTCTATTTACAAAATGAGGAAAAAATAATTACTTTATGCAAAACTCCCTTAGAACGATTAGATAAACTGATAAAAAAGAACAAAACCGAAATCTTAATCGATCTGCTACTCGCATTCCCGCATATTCTTTATAACGGATAATTTAACCGTGAACATTACTATAGAACGCTTTGCAACATCCAACACAATCCACAATACTAAATAAACACCCCAATAAACCTCAACCATTCCAATTCCCATTGAATGAACTAATAAATGATATTTATTATATTATTCACTGTGAATATCAAGTAATAATTGAAGATGTACTTCAATAACTGTAACCAAGGTCCACAGCTCCTGTTTTCTGGTGAATAGCCTACAGTTCCAATCGTATTATAATTAAGAAATAACTCCAAATATCAATAACCAATACAAATACAAAAACAAGATCATTCACTACAAAAATAATTCACGATATTTACCTTTCTTAATCCAATTATAATTATAAAAACAATTCCTCTTTATTAATCTAAAATTACAAATAGGAACACCACTTTACAAATGTTACTGTATAACTTCATTATTTGGTCTAATCCTGAACAAGTCATTATTAATTATTTATACGTTTTCCAATGAAAATCTTTCGTACATTCATTTTTAACTGCTACTATTTAGTCTCCCTCTGCAATGAAGGCTTGTTTTCCTATGCCTTATTACGTTCTTCCTTCACAATTTCTTCCCCTTCAAAACCCTTTCAACACGATTAGGCGATTTGCTTTCGAGCACTTTATCGAACGCCAGAAAATCGAGTTTATTTAGCAGCGATTGATTACCTAATCTTACGCTATCATCCTCCATTCAAATTGTTTTATCCGTTTCATGTGCGTAATCAAGTTTTATTTTATTTCAAACACTTGAGTACATGTTCGTCGGGTGCTGATTCTTCTCCTTGATTGTACTCAAGAACTGCTTTACTTCTCTAATTGTGCGTATCTTATGCTTAAGACCCTTGTTATTGATATCCCGTTTGACATTCTTCAAAAAACACGATGTTTCGATTGTGTCCTGTATCGTTAGTTCCCGACACTGTTTGGTTAGCAAATACGGGGTGTTTGTAGAAGTGTTTACGTTTGACTCGCTTCAGGTTTTGGAATTAATGCTATTGTTTACAATATTTGTTTTGCTGTTTTGACTACAATATTCAGTTAATTGCGACAGTTGATTCTTCGCTATTTTATAGAGGCTATTCCCCTCTTTAACGGTGGTGTAATTATAACTAATACTATTTGAATTATAACTGGTGTTGAAGTTAGGGTACCTGATATTCCTGCTTAATGCCTTCATTTTTTCTGTCGACCTGATAAGATTTTGATTTGAATTATTAACGATACTCTTTCTATGTCCTCGGAAATTCGAGGTCAAGCGGTTGTTGTTTAGCAAGGTAACATTGCTGATGACTGAGTTACTTCCAATATCAAGAGGTTTCAATAGTTTTCCCCGTTGAATAAATTTATTGCTTATACACGGCACTTTATATGTCATCCCACCTTTGTCGCATTTCTTTTCGGTTGCGTATATCAAAGTATCTTTAATATGATGTAGGCGTTGATACATCATCCCCTTTTTGAACGTGTTATATTCATCGTAGCTTTTGCTCACCTTGTGGTCCTCGACCATCGCTCAGAATAACTGCAATTCAATCGTATATCAAGTTGCTTTTTGTGAAACGCACTTCGCGTTGACAAAGTACTTATTATTGAATAATATATCGTCTCAACCGAGAACATCGTTCGTGATAAATGTTATCAATTTAAGGTAATTCTTGTTGTTGTAGAATATTTTCTTGAAGTTGGAGTCTTTGTTTTTAAGCATTGTTTTCATTTTCTCTGCTTCGGTTCTCGCTTCCTTTGGGGTAGAAAAGGATTGTTTTATATTTATTACGTCGCTTCATGTTAACACTGTGCTGAGTTCTATTTCGCCTTCTTTAAGGAAGTAGATATACTTACGATCCGAGCCTTGAGAGAAAAGGATGTCACCGATTTTACTTTCGCGGAGACTAAAATAGTTGAAGTATTTTTCGTTGAAATAATCAACACTGATATTCTTGAATCACGGAAGAACCTTTAAACACACCACGTCCTTTTTACGGAGCGCTTCCTGGGAGGCTTTGATACACTTCCTATATGTTGAATTATCTAAATATCCTAACCGAGTGTCTTCTAAACATATTATCGTGGCGGTTCGTTTTTGATTTCCTTCCGCAAGAGCAATATCCCCGAAGGTACAACTCGATTTAATTGTTGCTACTTGAAAGCATTTGAATATTGTTATCCAAAATTTTTTGAACTTTTTCTTCACCTTCTCCTTTTGCTTGTGCTTTTGGCTTAGTATCGAAGTATCTTGCTCTTGTTCCTTTGCATAAAAAAACATTTCTTCATTAGTACTATAAGTGTCTTTAACAGGCTCTTCGAGATATTCATCTCCATCGTCGAGATCATCGCTGCTGTCTTCGAATATAAAATTTTGTTTATCTTTGTTCTGCTTTATTGCGTCTGGGAGAACTTCATCGCAGTATTCTTGAACACTTAATCAATTGTTTTGATTTAATAAACCAATCGAATTGTTTCATTTTCTAAATTGATTGTTTTTCCTTTCGAACTCAGCTACACTTGAAGCGAAGGTGTGCCCGGTTTTCCCTCCTTTCGGCGCAGTGTAATAATTCTCGACCAGGTTTCTGAGTTTTAATATATACAAGGAGTTAAATACTTTTATGTTCTTTTCTATTAAAAGTAGCATCAACCCGAACTCGTGCATCAATAACAGTTTGTGTCAATATTTAAGATAGTCCTTATACGTCATTTCGACGTCAACGTCGCTCGGTTTATTTATTACGACTGCGACACTTCCACTGAATATCAAATAAAAATTATCGCCAATATCACCGAAGCGAAACAGCACTTTGTTTTTTGGGACTTCTTCGAGTTGAATATACGAAGACATGCGTTTCAGGATTTCCGTTGGGTCTGTCATCAAGCGCTTAGTATATCAACTCTCCACAAGCTTGCTCGATGTTGTCAGGAAATGTTGGACATAAAATAATTCATTTGCCGATTTCTTCGGTTTGGCGAGGATGTACTCTAATAAATCCATTGTATTGGAGTTCTGGTGAAACGGTATCGAAAGGAGTGTTATGTTCTCATTACTTTCAGTCTTTGTGTCTGCTTCTCTTAAGGCTAATTCCGATTTCAGTAGTCGTATTTTTGCATTTATTGTTTCGAAATAGTTGTTGATAAATGCGTCATAAAACTCGACTGGTTGACTGAGTTTTTTAAATTTCGATTGGAGATTATACGAGGCGCTGTTTAGATTGGATACTGTCATACCTTTTTTCAAAAGGATAATCTTGCCGTTTCATTTCGGTGTTCAGAGTCGAATTGATGAATTTGGATAATCTGCTTGGTTGCTCATTAATAAAGATTATAAATATTATTTATATATTGATTATAAATGATTATGTGTATTGAATTTATTTCATATTGTCAAGATTATTTTATTACTTCTTTTATTTGGATATCAAGCACACTTGATATAAGATAATGGGTCATGTGGGATTTCTTTCGAGTTTTATCTCAATTCTTGGGCACTTTACCTTGGACAAGGGGAAAGAAATTAACGATTGGTCACACTTCGTTGGTTTTTATAATGTTTACATTGATGGAGATAAAAAAATAAAAACATTTGGGAATGAAAATCATGTTGAATATCATAGAAATTACCCACAAAACAGTTGTACTACAACGACAAAACTTCATATCGTGAGGTGAGAAATAGGAGAAACGGTAAAGCTCGTCAAGGAAATAAATTACAACAAGTGCATTACATAATTATAGAGAGAACATTTTTTAATTTAAATGTTCAACTTGATGTTTATTAATAACAGATTAAAAAAGCGTATCTGGTTATAGTTTCGACGATCATCCATTTATACCTCAGGTACTTGAATATTGATATGTACATGACTGAAAGAAATACACAAATTACTCTCTTAACCATCACGACTAAATGAATTGTATTATTTTTGTGTAAGAATTGATTGGATTGAGGATTAACTTTGGATATCCTTTGCTCGGTTCATTTCAGTCGTGTTCCCCACGGAACACATTCTCTTACTTTACTTTTTAATCACACATACATTGTGAGAAAAACTATTCGTATCAAACCCAATAAAATTGGTTTTTTATACTGTCTTATCGTATGTAATTTACTCTATCATAATATTTAACTTCACCAGAATAAGTCAGCAATATGCTGTTCGGTGGAATTAAGACAGATAATCCACGAGGTTTGTCATAGTAACAAAAGGAAATAATTAAAATTAAAATTAAATAAATATAAACAAATGTAATTTAATCAAAGACAAACTGAGTCATAGAGAATTGAACAACGACGAGACTAAATAATTTGGAGGATAAGAAATGTTTGAAAAATGATAAATAACCAACGAGACGAGTGAAAAGTATAATCAACATATTCAATGCCCGAAGTTGACAGTTAAGATGAAGAAGAATGGTGAACATATTCCAAATATACAATTTTTCAAAAATAAACAATTTAATTTAATTTATTTGTACACTTTTAACTACAAATGGAAGGGAATCGTGGAAGATCTTAATCTGTGATGCGTCAATCTTCGTCAGAACGAAATATGATACCTTGGATGAGGAAGAAATATATTGAAGAAAAGAGCAAAAGACGGGGAGGGAAGAATAAATTTACAAGATATATAAGAACAATAAAAGGGGAAATGAAAAAAATGTAAACAGTGTAATCATTAACAGTTTAATGTTGAAGAATTGGATATTTATATTTTAACAAAAGCTGATTATACGTTTGTCTGGTTGCTTAAGCTAATATCAAGGTCATCCTTCCATAAAAGTTAGGAAAGCATCTAATAAAAATAGTAAGTATAACTATTTATTTAAGAGCGATCCATAAAATCATTTCATAATCAAATAGGAGACATTGCAATAATCTTTATTTTTACATTAAATCCACTCAAGGGATTAATCCAAAATTTATAGTCGTTTTTGTGATATAACCTTCGTGATTGTCATGACTGTGTTGCTTAAATTATCCTTCATCTATAAAAATATGTGGACTGCTTTGAGGCAAATATGAGTAAGCATTATAAGAATATCCTGGAAGACTCTTTTAAATATCGACTTCATATCCATTTTCCGACCAATCTTTCTTTATTCTTTGGGTACATTACGTGTGATTTGTTCAGAAAAGTTTTCATTTATTTGTTTGAGAATTTGATTGTGCAAAAAGAAATGCTCTTAACAAACCCTTTCTTTCCTCATTGATAACATATAATATTAAGACGATGTAATTTTAAGTGTCCTTTATTTAAGTATATTCATTACCATTTTTTTTCGATTTCAGTCAATATCAATTTACATCTTTTCTTTCCTTTTTCTAATGCATTGCACCTTATTATCAGATGAAATCATTTTTCTTTTTATTACTCAAAAATCAAAATAATAAATTTTCACATCTTCTCTTTGTATTTAAAACTAAAATCCTCATCAATTTTAATTATAATTATTAATTGCTTTGAAATAATAATAAAACTAAAATACAATCCAAAACCACAATAACAACTAATCTAAAACACGAAACAATTATTAAATCTAATAATCTATTTACACTGAGTAATCAGCAACAATTAAAAAAAAACTCATAATCTAATATAAAACTAGCTTCACATCTAGTTTTTACAAAGCAAAAAATAATTAGAATAAATAGCAAAAACCAAGGGACCCCCGGGATAAGTCAACATCAAGATAAAAATCTAAAAATAAAATAAATATATATTATAAATGAAATTGTGAATTATTGCGTGATTTCTTATAAGTTCTGTAATTTCGGTGGTCAATTCTTTCTCCATTGACCCAACTGGACAGTTCATTCTCGACGAGTACGGTCGATCAACCGTCCTTAGGGGAATCAATATGGTTTGGAAAGAAAAACCATACTACAGAGAGGTAACTGACAAAGAGATTCTCAATTTTAAAAAACTTGGATTTAACCTGATTCGACTTGGTTTTCTTTGGGAAGCTGTTGAGATTGCCCCAGGTGTTTATGATGAAGAGTACTTAAATAAAATGGAAATCCTTGTGAACCGACTTGGGGAACAAGGGATTTACACCTTACTCGATACACATCAAGATCTGTTCTCGAAAAAATTTTGTGGTGATGGTGTTCCATACTTCTACGTTGATTACATTGGGTTTGAAACACAATGCAAGTCAAGCGCGATTGCTTATATTTTAGGCTGGGTAAAAGTCTGTAAACCACTGGCGTCATTTAATATCAGATACGATGAACGTGGTATTCCTCTCAGTGAAGATTGCCAAAAACATAACTGGGTTGATTACCATTTCACGCCCGAGGTAACTTCAGCTTATGATGCGTTTTATAGCAACCGTGGAAACATTCAGGATAAATACGCGGATTTTTGGAAGCATTTAGCATCTAAATTTAAAACAAACCCTTTTATTGTTGGATTTGATATTTGGAACGAGCCTTTCCCAGGCGGGTTATGGGATGATCTCACTTGACTGCTTCCCAACAAAGCTGATATGAAGCAACTCCTTCCTTTCTACACTAAAATGGATAAAGCCATTCGAGAAATATCTCCTGATTTTATACTATTCTTCGAGAATATGCCCTTCCCAGACTTCCTACCTTTATTCGGTGGTTTAATTTTAGGAGGATTCACCGAAACACCAAACGCTGAAAATCGGAATAAAGTATATAATGTTCATTCTTATTGCTGTAACTCCGGTGCAGATACCTGCGGAAGTGGGGCTGAGCCGACATTAGAGTATTCAAGAACCCGTTGTCCGAAATACCACAAGAAGAAGATCCAGAAGCATATGAAGGAAATCAAAAAACTAAGTACACCTTGAATCATATCTGAATTCGGTAATTGCTTCGATGGCGAAATATGTTACAACGAAATCACATCAGTTGTTAAAAATGCGGAAGAGCATTTTATTTCATGGGCGTACTGGGTTGACCTGGGCATACCAAAGCAAACAAATACAACAGAACACATCCCAAATGCAGGTCTCTATTACAGTGACGGCACTATCCAGGAAGTAAAAGAAATGACATTAAGTAGAGCCTATGTCCAAAGTTATCAAGGTACACCGCAAGAATTCCATTTCCTTAATAACAGCACTGACTACGAAACCGTGTTTGAATGAAGCAGCACTGTCCAAGCACCCACGCGAATTTATTTTAACAAAAATTTCTTTTACAACAACGGCTATAATATCCGTGTAGAAAACAGCGTGGGAAAGGAAGTGGATTACATATTTACAGAGGTGGATGAAAACCGGGGAGACATTAAGATCATAGATGAAGAAAAGTATTTCGGTCAAAAGATTAAAATTATTTTCACAGGTAAATAAATAATTATTGAATCATAAAACTATTGATTAATTTATGATTTTGATATATTAAATAAACGATAACAAAAGGTATTAAAATAAGCTTATTCGAAGAGGGGAAAAGATAAAATTTATAAAATGATGGTTTGATTAAGGGTTATATCAATGAGGTGAAAAGGGAGTTAATGTTCAGGATGGTAAATATAAGTATAAGTGCGATTGGAAAGGATAATAAAATATTAAGTTTCTGAACAAAATTATGAAAAACATGAAATGAATATCTTTTTGAGATGGAGTTTTTACTTTTTGATAATTCATTTGTTGATATCTTTATGTATCGAGTTGTTAGTTTGTTTCGAGTTTGATAAAGTTCACTCTGTATTAAGCATGTTTTATCGTCAAGACATCTCATTGTTCGTTGAGACTACCTTGTTAGATATGCATTAAAAACATAATGTAAACTTTTGTGATTTCATTTCAGTATGGAATGTTAATCTTTCCTACTATAATACAGTGATTGCAATCTTTCCTTTGTAGCACTTTCTGAACTATTTTTAAGGATTCTTCTAATTATTGTTTTTTAATTGGAATTGAGTTATTTGACTACAACTTGCAATATTAAGACATTTCGAGTATTTGATTTTAAGGATATTATCCCCATAGTTGGAACAGTGAACCACATAATTCTATTGCAAAATGACTAACCAAAAATGTCGGTCTGATACTTAAGACCTTTAAATACCCAGGGAGTTTACGTCATAAGCTTATTAGGTGCAGGGATTGTACATGAAAAGGTCAAGCATATGAATCAAGATATATTCTAAAACTAGTTTATGTTTATTAAGAAATCTGTTTATTTATCTAAATTGTCATGTTTTTTATGGGGATTGGGGATTGGGGATT
>JAWNBB010016828.1:0-15329 GCA_036325645.1 Balantidium ctenopharyngodoni
AATCCCCAATCCCCAATCCCCATAAATAAATAGCTATCTTAATATGATTTACAACACTCACATAAACATTAACTTGTTTATGACATGCGCTTTTCTTCCCAACCGGCTACATTTATCTGTCTTTATTTCTCCCTAATTCCACTCATTATTCTTTCATTAAATACATACCACCATATCTCGTGACAGAATCCCCTAAAGTATTACAGATTCCACCCCGCCAATTTCAACTCAATTCCATCATTTCATCAGAATCCCAACGTCATTTTGTATTACGAATAACCCACTATCATCCTTACTTAACCAATCCCTTCACTTCTCCTGTTATTCTCGTTCTAACCCACACTTTCATCTTTATCACGTCCCCACTTCCTCCTCCTTGGTATCCCCTCCAATCTTCAATTTATGTATTAAATATACACAATTATATTATTTGTTTTTATTGCCCATCGAATAATAATATAATTATGTACTTCACTACCTTTAATAATGACGAGTGTCGCTATTCCGAATTCGAGGACAGCAACGCTTGCGATAACCTCGGATTCGATAGCAAATGAATTCTCAACGTAGAAAAATACAAAAAACCGAACAAAGACTCGATGTGCGGGGTAAAGCTCAGCCTCGACTGAAACGCCCCAAAAACAAAACTTCAAGAATATTTAAATGGGGATTTATTAGACGAAATGGACAATCTCTACGAAAAACCGGTACTGCAAACACAAGAAAGTCCGATGCGACCCGCTCCGGAACAAGACCAAAAATCGAAAAAGCCCTTCGAAGTGCGCGAAGGCGATTGGACTTGCCCCAGTTGTCACAATTTAAATTTCTCGTTCCGTAAAAAATGCAATCGATGCGCCGTTCTGAAAGGAGCGCCTGATACTCCAGGCCAAGGCGATTGCGGTAATAAAAAGAAAGACAAGAAAAACAATCACAACGCCCACGGGAGAAAAACGCAGAACGATTTGAATAAGGCGAACCAAAGAGCGTATCAAATGTATTGCGAAAACGGAAATGTGAAAACTGGAAACACCAGCGGTGTTGATATGAATATGATGTATAATAATGGAATGTTAAACTATAATTTCTAAGCAATGAAAGGTATTTATTTAGTCTAATCAACATTAATAGTTGTGCTTATTTTTTAGAGTAAGGATATAATATTAAATATAATTATCGAAGATTTTATTTACACGTTCTACTTTGATTTGCGCTCGCGCTTTTGATTTCGGGTTTATTTGATGGATACGGTGAGGAGAGTGGATAAGGAAATTGTATTTTTGTGTTTGGGGGAGTGGGTGAAGATGTATAAAATGGAATAGAAAAAATGTTGAAAGTGATATTGAAATTCGGAGTTGATATTGGTTTAGTAGTATGATTTTATGTTTTTTTATTAATTATTCCTGGGGTTGAGGTAAATAATTTTATTTTTAATTCTCCCGTGGTGATTCCACGGGGTTCGTTGTTTGGTTCATGTACAATGAATATCGGGGTTAGGTTTGATATTAACAAATGTTTTATAAATAGCACGTAAAGAACACAAAGAACGTAAAGTATCAAAGAACCGGAAATGAAAAGGGAATGATAAGCATAACAAGAACACCGACTTAAATTAATGGGAATTAACGATATAAATAAACATTGGAGATTGGGGACTTATCCCGGTTATGGCTATTTTTACAGATTTTTTTATCTTTCTTTTTGTATAATTTTAACCTTTTAGACTTACTCAATTACTATTCTTCAAGGTTTAGATTCTATAGATTGAAGTATAACATATGTAGAATTTAGCATTCATCGGGACGGAAGAAATGGAATACTTAGTTAATAAGTTTTTTATTCTCACTTAATATAACAAATTAAATAAACTTTTTTTTACGATTGAATAGGGAAATTGACGTTCATTTGGAAGAAATCGCAAGGAACGAAAGAAGGGCGTATGAAGGAAGGCACGAACATACGAAGGAACATATTCATTTATTTGCAACAACAACACTCATAATTCCCCTTTTATAATATTAACACCTAACACCAAACCATTTCTATCTGATATCAACGCAATAATATCGAACGATCCTTATTCAACACCCTATCTCAAAGTAAAATCAAATTGAACCGAAGCAATTACAACGTGATAACAATCCTCCCTCATCCAAATACACCAAAACACAATTCCTTATCAAGAGTACCAATTCTTTGCATTTAACCCATTTCACTTTCTCCGCCTCCTCATCGCTTCGAATAATAAAACTACATTTTCAATATCATCAACGCCATCATCATACCAACACCAACATAATACTAACGATCATTTCTATCCAACCCCTTCAACTACCCTAACAAAGAACAAAGAACAAAGAACAAAGTCATCATCAAATCTCTTAATATTCACTGTAATAAATCAAAATCAAATTATGAAATTATCAAATATTTAATCCTATCCCAGACTATCCAACTAATAAAACCCATAATAATAAGAATACGGCCTGAAATACATCGGAGGCCTTTGCCATTGCAACATGTTAACATTATTTGCTTGC
This sequence comes from Balantidium ctenopharyngodoni, assembly GCA_036325645.1. Lineage (NCBI taxonomy): Eukaryota > Ciliophora > Litostomatea > Vestibuliferida > Balantidiidae > Balantidium > Balantidium ctenopharyngodoni. The sequence goes on from JAWNBB010016828.1 coordinate 2,538, forward strand.
GAAATCGAATTTATTCACGTGTTGGCAGTTGACCCGAGCAACGCTTCCGAATTTGCAACTGAACTACTACTTGAATTGACAACATCCTTCGCTTTCCTTAAGTTACCACTATTAATTAACCTAACTAAAAGCACCACAAATACCCAGCACAAACCCCGCGACATTTTTGATTACAATTGTCTCAAGGGTTTAAATACGGTTCATGCCGACAGTTTGTTCTCGGTTTATAATTTTCAAACTCATTCCTAGGAGTTAATGAGGGATAATAAATATATTTTTAAATGTGAATGGTTAGTTATTTATCAGTGTCGTTTCAAGTTTTGGAATTGTTTGTCCGGGGAAAGCGCGGTGGAGCGGTCATGCGAAAAGTATTACAAAAGCTGATTATGATGATAGATGATACTTATTAATTAACGTGATATTGTCCGGGAAGGGACGTTCACAGGTGTGAAGGGAATAAGTTACAGAAGCAACGCTTGGTTTGTTCTGGGAGATGTCGTATTAAAAGATGAAATATGATTGAAATGCGTATGAAAGATAAGCGCAGGACGTGATTTATGCGAATTATAATAATGGGAATGTATTCAATAAACATGGAACATGCAACGAGGAGTCAGCAAATTACGCGATACAATAAATCAACGAACACGCAACATGATTAGGAGGATTGATACAGATATCGAGAAAGTATTATTCAATTGGAGGGAATTAGGGCGAGAGGTAACGACGATGTCGAATTAACAGTGCAGTGAATCGAGGAGAGAAACATAAAAACAAATCCGAACGAGGAATGATAAATCAATTGTATTGTTTCATTAACTCCTTTTATATCAACGTTTAATCCGAGATACAACATGAATAATATTTATATACTTTAACTTAGTCCGACATGCCTTGCGAAAAGAAGATGAACACCATATAAATAAATAATCTTCTCTGTTTCGTTTAAAATACATCGACACAAAATGACCTTTCTTTGTATTCGTTGTATTCTTTGTATTCTTTGTATTATCTCTCCATTCCTTCATATTGTAATCTCGACTTGTTTATTCCGTGTTCAACTCGTTTCATTAAGATGATACAATTTACTTATATCGCAATTATTATCTCCATTGAAAGACCCCTTTACATTCATTGTAAACTTTCTTTTATTTTCCTTTGGTTGCGCAGCTCCCGGGGATGAGCACTAAGAAAGTGCATGTAAAAATCCTTTTGTTTCCCACAAGCCTTTCCTGGCTATTCCATTGCATACCCTTTCCCACTCGCAACAAACACCAACATACACTTGATTTCCCACTTCACTCCCATTATATAAATAATATCCGTATTATCTACTTTTTATATAACATAATAATATCTCCTTATTTCGTCCTAACCCAACTCGAAATACCTTTCCTCTTCCTCTTCTCCCGCTCAATCAAGCACACACATCAATCGAAATCTAATTAAGTTTTCACATTTCCACACTTTGATTCTCCCTGATCAATATGATTTCATGCTCCTTTTTCATAATTCACTGAAACTTGCACAACTGTAATTTATCCTCATTCCCAACCTGCTTGGGCAACGCCGAAAACTTGTGTTGCTTATAATACCCATCCTTTGACGTGAACAAATTACTAAAAAAATTCGTTCATCCTATCTTCCAGCACTTCACCAGGCACTCACTCGAGGAGTAGCTCACGATTATATTCCCAGTGTTATCAAAGCTCAACGCGGTAATTTCCTTCGAATGCGCATTTCAATTCTTCCAAATATTCCCAGTCGTCATATCGTAAATGTTTATCTTCCCGTCATTCGACCCAACCGCGAGTTTCTGACTGTTCTGATGGAAGGAAATCATCGGGAAGTATCAGATCAGGCACGACAACACCTTTTTCGAATTCTCCAAACAACTAATTTTAAGGTCTTTATTCAGCGGGGACATGGTCGTCATGATCAGATTGATCACTGTCGGAAGGTACTGCACGAGCTTGTAACTGCGTTCCCTGAATAACAGCCAAAGAATCTCCATCAGGATCGAATAGTAATTCGAGTCTCTGTTCCTTTTTTTATAGTCGTCAACGATGATCTTTCATATGATCCCCACCTTGACTTTCGAGAAATTCTTGATCAATTTCGCGAGGATTATTTTGAGGAAGTTCGGGTTTTCCTCGGACTTGATTATCACGAAATTTCCGATTTCGAACTTCTTGAAGATGCTGTCGAGGTTGATGGGGATATTGAAGTTCGTGTAGAATTCAATGAGAAACCGCGCGTAGTTGTTCATGTTGTCTTGGTAGATGATATCGAGGACTTCCGTGGATTTGCCGAGTAATTCAACTACCATTTTCGAGTAGTTTAGTTTGAGCATGTTGTCGTTGATTATTTTGAACACGAATCACACCAGTAATTCGGTTCACTTGATTGTAGTCGTGTCAGGGAGTTTGTCGTGGCTCGAGGTCATTACCGCGATGTTGTTATAGTATATCAAGAAGGAGATGAAGGAAAGTTCGTACTCTTTGAGAAACTCGAGTTTGTTGGCGAAGTCGAGGTTCGCCTCCTTGCTTCAGTTTTCGAAACCGGCGTATCACCCGTCCTCGCCCTGAATGTTAAAGATGTAGTTGTACACCTTGTTTCAGTAGAGTATGATATTATCGAGTTGTGATTTGAATTTCATTTTTTCCGTTTTGTCGTATTTGTCCTTCGAGGCGATACTATACTGCAGGCTCAGATAATCCAAGAGGAGAAGGTCTTTGTTCGCGAGGGTGAGATCGTCGTTATTATTGTACATGAAGGAATGAAACATCGCAAAATTCGAATATTCGATCTGGGATTTCGAGGCGAGGATTTTCATAATTTTCTTTTCGTCCTCGATGAACTCGCACAATTTGGTATTTTCCTCGAACCCCAAAATCGAGAGGAGCCCCCCGTATCAGCCTCAATGCAGGTGATGGCTGAGATTTTGGCTCATTTTATAGTTCTTCAGGTTGACTCAGTACCCCTGTTGACTATCTCACAGCAGCGTTTTGTTCATAAATCAATCGTTTTTGTTCTTATGTTTGTCCTTGTCTTTGTAAGGCGTTTTGATGTGATTGGTAAAATACGTGAAATGATCGGAGAATTTAAAATTGAAATTTATGTTTTCCTCGACCTTCGCCTCATCGACGAGCATCAGCGAGCAGGATGCGTCGACCCCGATTAAAACCGGGTAGAAATCGAAAATCGGTTGGTATCATTTATGGTACTGGTACAGGTAATTGTCGAGGTTGATCGAGAAGTTCCAGATATGGAACAAGGAGAGGAAATTAAAATAATTCGTGCGAAACACCGAATGCACGTTCTTCTGATCGTGGATTTTTTTTTCGAGGTAACAGAAGAAGTCCTCGTAGTTGACCCTGAGGAACTCATTGTACTGATTGCCTCAGAACATGTAGTTGCCGCTGATGCCGTTGTTGGCGTTATCGTACCTGTCTCAGATTTTCATAAAGAAGGTCGGGTAGTAGATTCAGTTCATTATTTTAATCTTCTGGAGGTTCTCGGACAGCGAGGGCGTGTTGATGATTTTGATGATCTCCGTCACGATGTAATCCTCGATCTTCCGTATCCAAATCGCTTCGAATTTGCTATGGGTGATGTTGAGACTTTGCCTTCTCGACATAGTGATTTGATATAATTTCATAACGAATAGGTCGAGATGTTCGGGTGTGGTGAGCGTTTTTTTAATATTTCAAACAGTGATTTTATCTTCGTCATTGATGTTTTTGTTTTTATTGTTGAGATGGCTGTTCACGTCGCGGAGATAGTCATCGTAGCTCTGCTGCGCCTCGTTCGCGGTGTTGCTCCCTTTCGAGTTCTTCGTTTCGTTTCACCCTGATTCATCGAATTTAATTTTATCCTTTTCGATGTTACTTACATAGTCTTTCGCCTTCTTCGGGTTAAGGAAATACAACGCAAGTTTCTCCTCCACTCGAAGCAAATTGAAGATCACGTCGATGTTACTGATGTATCGGTCGCAGTTTCTGGTCGAATACGACGCCACCTTCGCGCTGTCGTTCGAGAGGTAGAATATCAGCGCTTTGATATTGCTGACGTGGTACACCGCATTCACTTCGATGTCTCTGGTTGTCTGGTTGAAGCGGTATATCGATTGCGTCGTATCCATCCTCATCACAATGATTTCGTTGTTCTCTCATTCAAACGCGATTCAGGAATTGTTCTTCACCTTCACCTCTTCGCTGATCAGGATGCTGTTATGGTCCAGTTGAACGACCGGTCAAATGCGTTTTCACGGGTAGAAGCACTTGATATTCCCCGTGGGGACTCATGTGATGCTTTTCCCCGTCGCCCCCGGCTTTATCCCGCTCGGATTGGTCGCGTGATTCGCATTGCTTATTCGCCTTACGTAACTGTAATTAAACTGTTGAGTGTACTCGTCCAGCGACTGCTTCCGGTTGCTCGACGCGTTCGAGGTCCGCCCTAAAATGTTGTTCACGTTGAGGTTATCAATGTACTCGCTTTTGTTTATGGTTAGCGTGTTGATCGCCGCTTCGAGTTTCTGAATGCTGATGTCGGTGAAACTAATCAAACCGTCGACACTCGACGTGATTCAAATCCGGTTTTCGTATATGGTGAAGGTGGAGATCGCCGCTTGGTGATAATCAATGATGATCACCGGGTTTACTTTCAGACTCTCCGTGAAGAAGATGTCGATGAGCATTACTTTACCGTTGTTCGTGCCGAGAATATAGTAGATAGATTTATTCTCGCTGTAGGCGTATATCGCGCTTGCGGTTATCTTGAACATATTCGTAGATGCGATGCTGTTCGTCGGCTCGGAGGACACGTTCGATCAGTTTCCATCTCAGTGACTTGCATTGTTGACGCCGCTTCCGCCGCTCCCGCCGCTTCCGATGTTGCTCATTCCCGGATTGGCGCTGTGGTTCAAGGACAACTCCTTGATGATATCATTAACATACTGTGGGAAATTGGTTTTAAAGTAGTTCGTGAAGAACACTTTCTTCTTCTTTTTATTGAAAATGTCGTTGAGGTGTATCACCTTGTCGACGTACTTCTCGTTGTTTTTATTATACCGACGCAGATCGAAGATGTTGACGGTGCAATCGGTGAACCCGATTCAAATGTTGTCCTCGGTTCAGTACTTCATGTGCAGGAATTCGTCTTCGATCATTAGTACGAATTTGATAATTACCTTCAGCTCTCGGAGTTTCTTGTCGTAGATTCATAGCTCGCATGTTCAGTCCTTGTATCAGACGATGAGATGCTCTGCGTTGTTGATGTTAATTTTATTTCAGTAAATGATCGGGAACTTCGCCTTGGTGTTATAGCACGAAACCTCGGTGAGTTCATCCACGGAATCTCAAAAGCTGACTTTGACCCTCTGTCCACTGCTGTGAAAGATGAATTCCTGGTTCGAAAACAGCGTTTTGAGGTTGTCGTCGCTTCAATATTTATCGATGCGGAATGTCTGCTTTGTTATTCTTATCCTCGTCTGTTCATAGCTTCAGTCGTAATGCTTTCACTGCGAGAGATTGGCGGTGTTGAGGTAGTACGTGTCGCCGCTGGTTGTCAGTCAAAAGAAGGAATTGTTTTTCACCGAGTAAACCTTGAAGACTTCAAAGTAGACATAGTCCTCTTTTGCGTTTTCTTCGTCGTTGTACTTTACTTTATTAAGGACCTTGCACTGTTCTTCCTTCGCGACGAGGTTGGTGAAGGTGTCGAATCAGAGGATCGTTTTTTTGAAGATTCACAAAATGAAGCGTTGATAGATCTCACTTGCGTACTGGAGGGAATTGCCGTACGACGGGGAGTAGTTCGGGTCGATCGGGGAGATGTTGATCTTGTTCACGCATCAACCGTCGATTCAGTTATAGTAAAAGAACGTGAGGTCGGATGTGATAACGACAAGCAACTTTTCGCTTTGATGAAGCGTTTGATTCGGGGCTGTGGTTATGAAAAGATCAATGATTTCCTTGCGGTTTTGTAAGGAAGATCAAATGATATAGCGCTTGTCTCAGTAGGAAACGTTGTTGATTTTATCTTCTTCTTTACTGAAGACGATGATTTCGTTGGTCGTTGTGATGAGGAATAAATAATTCGAGATGGATTTGCAGGTCTTGCATGCGAAGGTGAGATCGGGGTTTGGGATGGTGAAACCTAAGGAACTTTGGGAATTGTGCATTAATAAGTATAAATAAATATTATTAAAAATTGTTTTTTGCTGGTAAATACAGAGGAGGTTGATTATGGAGATGGTTTGGATTTCGGGAGAAGTGCGGAGTGCCAAGTGGGAAGTGGGAAGTGCCAAGTGCGGAGTGGGAAGATGATGGGATAAAGAAGGGTTCATCGGGAGGGTTTGAGATTGAGATTTTGGTGTCTTGTTTCAAATGGGTGAGGTGATGGAGATTGTGTTTACTTAATAAGTGGGATGATAATCGTATTGGATGATGAGTTAGAAACTCGATTGAATTGGTAGAAAACAAAAACGAGGATATCAGGGATAATTCGGGGGAGGGCCGACACACGTCAGAAAATGATAACATTATTAAATACAAAGTGAAGATTTGAAAACATAAAATTATCAATTCGTGCGCAATAAAATGAAGAAGTTCTTTCAATAGCAAATGCGATTTAGATGTTGATGTTTCGAGACAACGACTAAACGCAATAGACATTGCCTCGGAAATACAAAGCGAAGCTGATATGTTTAAGTATGTTTAAATACATATCACACCTGTTAAATTATATGTCATCAATGCGGAAAACACGGGCATTTAAAGTGAATTGAACTGAGTACACAATCAACGATTGATTACAATTGTCAAAATCCTGAAATTACATTTGAATTCCGGGTTTGATTAACATGATGCATGATAAATTTTCAACCTCAACGATAACTATTTGTAATGAAATATTATTTATGATTTTATGATATCGAAGTAGACTAATCCCAGGGCATGTTACTCCTTGTTTATTTATCTACCTATGATGAGGACTATGACTCGGACTTGGGCTTAGACTTGGGCTTAAACTTCCCCCAAGAATGAGCATCATCGCAACTTGTAACGATATTTTAAAAAGTAACGCCGTGAGTTCCGCTTTAATAATTATCATTCCGGATATGTTTTTGAATTATATTCAAAAGGCTAATGAGCGTGTATCAAGCGCAAACGACATCGTAACCTCTGATATGATTGTGATTTGTAAAGGATTTAAACATTTATTTTCGATATTGAATCGACGTGGACATTGCGATTATCAACCCTTAAAAACAGTTTTGTAAAAACGTAAATTCTTCGAGAATCACATTAGGTACAATGCATTCAATCTCATTCATCGTCCCTTTGTTTATTCAAGTTTAACGCTGTCATTATATAAAAAAATAAACACCCGAACACAATAAACCATGATTTCATCTCAATCAACATTGGGAAATCCGCGTTTAATTCGTTTCCTGGAGTTAAACAAGACTAAAAGTTATTAAAATCATTCAACGTCTTTTATTGAATTTTAAAGCGTATTTAAAGAATAACTCGAAGAAGATATCACCATTGAGCACATTACGCCGCTGTTGCAATATGATATTCATTAATAATATTAAAAGGATGACCACGAATATTATGTTGTCGATGGGATCAACCTACGAAGAAGACATTGAGGAGTGATTTCATTTTCAATTGCGATTGAATTTGTGTTTTATGATTGCTTTGTTTAATTAAATCATTTGGAGGATTTAGGCTGTTGATAAGGATTCTCACCATGATCAAATGAGAATGTTCAAGACTTTTTTGATGTGTTTTTACGCATCTTTCATTGGAATTGCCTTGTCGTTGAATAGTTATTATTAATAGATTGTTAAAGTTCATTGTGGATTTAGATAAGCGAACAAAGACGAAATTATTTATCAAATGTTTGTTTGTTTGTCGCCTCACTCTCTCACTCCATCACTCCCTCACTCTCTCTAATTACACTGATTGATTCATTTACTAAAGCATTCCCTCATTAGAACTCCGTTTAATGTCGTATCTCTTAGTTACAACTCAAACTCTTCAAATTTGACACTTCGAACATTGAACTCATATCATTGATAAAGTTGATTAATTCTTTGACTCACCGGGAGAAATACCGGAAACGATGTAATTAATTATTTACTTTCGTTTTGGTATTTTAAGCTTCTTTTGGTTAATATTTAATCAGTTATCGTTCGAGGCAAAGTATTATAATACCTTTATCAAATATAAATAAAAATATGACAATGCAACGTAAAATACCGTTTTGTAATATTCAATATAATGTGAATTGAATTATAATCTTAAATTGAAACCCAGGTGAAGTTGATAAAGAAAGTATCAACAAATCAAAGAAACGGACCGAGAAAACTCATACCCGATATCCAAAAGAGTAATCCAATGCCCAAATATTACGATAAAATGTACAAAAAACCTTCCTCGAACAGTTCATGTTTTCATTCCTCGATCTTGATTATTTTTTACTTCACTTCCGCCCGGTTCCCTTTGAACAGAAATAATAATTCCACAACTAACCACACATTAATTTAACATTACACACATTTCCATCATTTCCTCATCTTCTCATGTTAGATCAAACACCTTTCTCTTCTATCGCCGTACCCAGCCGCCCTCGCGAAACGAATTAAAACATCCACACTCACCCATCTTCACACTAATCAAACGCGTATCGTCTCAATTAAATAAAACATTATTTAATTAATTCATTTTAAACTTAATTTACCAATGGACAACAACACTCCTTCATCCTTAATCGACTACGAACTCAACAAACTCTCTAAAAAAACAGTGAAAATGGAGGGAATCATGAAGAAACTCGTGAATGAAAACCAAAATTTAAAAGCGAAAGTCAACAACCTCGAATCAATCATAGTAAAAATCTGCACTCAAATCGGGATGTCTGTCCCGGAGCTGGGCGTGCACACAGAAACAGCTATTCCGACCCATAAAGAAGTCGAGGAAACGTGGCTCTACTATATCAACAAGCAAAAGAAGATCACACAAGAACAAATATTATCAAAACTAAACATTACCGACAGCACTAAAACCGTGATTGAATGACAAGCAAATTGGAAAGACGAAAAGGAACTCCTGCTCCGGATATTAAAGTCCTTCGACAGTTTCAGCGAGTTCTCCAAGGATTTCCAAGGGATGAACCTCCAAGATTTGAAATTGTATTTCGAGGAAATCCTCTCCGCCGTGCTAGTAAACGACACTGTGATCATAATCAGGAACCTCCCGAAAAAGGGCAATAAAGAAAAGGAAAACATCTGAAACACGATCGGTGCCTGAGCAGGGTACATGTCCACAGTGTTCGAGCAAAGTGTCCAGAATTCCGAATGAGTCGGTGCGATGGCGCTTGTCATAGAATCCGAAGACGAGCTAAGCATAATAAATATTTGAAAGGGTGACACCCGCGTTCTCCTCTCGGTTGAAGAGATGAAAATATAAAACTAATCTAAAACTAAATTCGATAAATAATAATATTCACACAATTGAGCGGACTTCTTTTCCGGTGTACACTTAATTAATTAATTGATTTATTTCTACGATGATCTATTTACATCATATCTAAAACACTTCGTAATTATATCTTACTCGTACTTAATTAAACTAATGCTTCAATTGTAATCATATATTATTAACTGCGTTCGCTTGGGTGAGGAGAGTATATTGGTATTATTATTTTATTATTGACAGAAGCGGAGTCTTTGCCGGTGATATCGGTAATTCTTAAGGCGATGTTTTTATTTTTGCGGATCAACGTCAGGATTGCAAAGCGAGGCGGTTTTTATGAATGTGGGACGGGGTTGGTGTTTATTCGGTTTCGGCGTTTTGGGTTTGATCGATGCGATGTCCTGGGAATTGGGTTCAATGCAGGTATTTTTCATCGTGTTTAAAACCGTCGCGTTTTTCTCATTATCGCTGCAGCCGGAACCGCTGTCGTCTTGACCGCGATCGCCGGGTTTGGTATCTCCCGTTTGTCCGGGGTTTGAGATATTGTCCTTGCTACTGTCGTGTTTTTTGATTTCGTGAAGCTGACTTTGTGGGTTTGTTCAGGCAATGCTTTGGGTTTTGATATTAATTTCTAAACTGTCTTTCAACTTTTCGTTGGGTTTGCCGATTATGTTTGATTGCGTGATATCTTGCTTACTATTCTTTTGATGTTTGTTCGTTGTTGTCTCTTTAGTCTTTGGGTTCGGAAAGGTATCCTTGATTTCACTATGTTCGTTGTCGGTATTCGCGTTCTTCTTGGGGGATCCGTCCTCGTTGTCCTCGTTGTTGGCGTCTGCCGAGTGTTTGGATCTTTCCTTTTCATTTTCATTGGTTCATGGTTTGTTGTTTTCGCGAAGACACGCCTTCTTCTCGATCTCTTCCTTCGGATCGTCTCTTTTTTTACACTTGATTTTATTGATTCATGAATTAATGTATTTATCAATCTCTTCATTTACGGGGTTTGTGTAAGGAAAATCCGTTTTTATTTTATCTCCTATTCTTTGGTTTTCTTCGGTAATTGTATTGTCGGATTCAAATCCTCCATCGTCCTTGGTCTGAGGGTTTTGACTACCGTCTTCATTGCCATTGTCATTGTCTTCATTACCATTACAATTACCGTCTTCATTGCCATTGTTTTCATTGTCATTGCCATCGAGGCTCGGTTCCCCTTTCTTCCGTCCTTCACAATCAAACTTTTCTTTCCCATCAACACCCTCGTTCCTCCCTAAACTCCTTTGGTTCCTCAATGTTATTTCCTCGGTTTTGCTTTCTACAATTTCCTCCAACCTCTTCTCCTCTTTTTCATTCTTGTCTTTTTTCTTCGATTTATTCTTTCGTTTCTCCTGTCGGGAGGAACCGGAACTGGACGAATCGCAGTAATCAGGGTTATTCTCGTTTGTTTGCTGGAACAAACTGTTATTATTTTTCGCGGGAGTGTCTTCCGTTTTGCTCAGCAACTTATCATTTTCATTCTTGACATTGAGTTGAAAATCTTTCATTTTCTGTAAATTCATCGAGCTATTCTTATCGACCAAGCCTTGAATCTCCTTCTGCGACCCAATTCAAGACCCGTATTTAAGTTCAATTTGGCAATTTTCATTTTCTTTGTTACACGAGGGTTGTTGGCTGTTACCCTGTTTTTTCCTTTTGTACACTTGCCAAATACTTGTCGCAGGGTCTTCGAAGCACCAGTCGAATTTGAAATCTTCCTTATTCAGGCCATATCAGCTCACGCACTGGCCCAGGAGGTGAATGAACAAACCTCTTCAAAAGTCGTAGTCGGGTCTGTCTTCGAATTTTCAAGTTTTACAGTAATTCAAATACTGAGCGCACTCATCAGGCAGTCCAATACAAAGTAATTCGCTTGGTATCTGCAGCTTCTTCTCCATGATTCGAACGTATTTATCCCCTCCGTTCACCTTTATCCCTTGCCAAGGCAGACTTCCCTTCAAGAAATAGATTAAAACATATCCTCAACTTTCTCAGTCGTCTCTTCGACTTTGATCAATACCTCAATGTGTGTTGATACTCACATACCTCGCCGTCCCTGTCAACGGACGGGACTCTCGATACGGGATATGCTGATTCGTCTTCGGGTTTTTGTATCGTTTCGAAAGTCCGAAATCAATTCAGAATATGACATTGCTTTTATCTTCAGTTCCGATTCAAAAGTTTTCTGGTTTGATATCCCGGTGGAGGTAGTTGTGCTGATGCAGCGTTTCGACCCGGTTGAGCATTTGAAGAGCGAGTAAACACACAGTTGATATTGTGAACTTCGAGGCACGGCAGAAATTGAAAAGCTCGATTCAGTTTGGTCCCAGAAATTCGGATATTAAATAATAGCTATCCGCAAGTTCCCCGACTCCATAAAATTTCGGAACGCCGAGTACGGTGTTTTGGGGTAAGGAAACAGCGCCGGATGTCTCTTTCCCAGGTGAGATGTTCAATAAAGTTTGATATATTTTCGCTTCTGTTTTCAGTTGAGACGCCTTTCCGACTCGTTTTCATTCCTTTTTAACGGCGACTTCCATGTTATCTCTTAAAGAAAAGGCAAGGTATATCACACCGAAAGCTCCTTGTCCAGATTTGTTAATCAACACGAAATTATCCGCAATAAAATCATCCTTGTTTTTCGGGGTTTCTCCGGGGTGAGGATTAGTTTTGGGTTTTTTTATCGGAGATGCCTCATTCGAGTCCGATTCGGAATGGCTTCCTTTTCGGGGCTTCTTTTTGTCGTTGCCTTGCGGATGAGGTTTAGAGTGTTCACTATGCTTACTCGGCGAATTTTTGGTGTCCATTGATAATATGAATTAATTAAAGTTGTTGTATGTTTAAATAAAGTTATCGAGTTATACTACCAGTTCGTAATGTACACACTATTTATTGCAATGTATCAAATGGTTCATGTTAGCGATCATTGGGGACATACACTGTGAAATACAACACTGAAACATGGGGAAGGGCGAAAGGTGTGCTCGGAGACGGCATGAAAACAGTCTTTGATTTATGGACGATCTGAGTGTAATTGCTTGATTGGTTTGATAACGGTGGAGATGCGAAAAAGGGGATTCAAATATTAACTCGATGAATTAGTTAAGGATATCATTTAAAGAGGAAGTATTATTCATTTGTTCTGTTTATTATTTTAGTGTTTTTGCTTGATCTATTCGGGACGGTTGACTTTGATGTTATTATGTGGTTGATTTTAATTGCTTTAAATATTTGATTTTATTCAAACAAAAACTATGGGGATTGGGGATTGGGGATT
>JAWNBB010016843.1:0-12259 GCA_036325645.1 Balantidium ctenopharyngodoni
GGGGATTGGGGATTGGGGATTGGGCCCAATCCCCAATCCCCAATCCCCAAAACTAAATAACAAGATACTAATACTAATACTAATTAATTATATCCCTTTCCAATAGCATCATCAGCTAGTTCACTAATCTTTTAAATAATTAATTACTTAAATATTTTCGTACTTTTCCCTGTATTTAATTACCCCAAATGGAAGTCCAAATTCATCTCGTTTCTTCCCTCACCCCGATCATCGTATATTACAAACACAAAAAAATGACAAAAAACCAATTCCAATTCATAAACGATTTTTCAAACAAACTCGTTCAAAACACAGAACCATTCATATTCGATCTTCCTCCAACCCTTGACTGAGATTTCTGATATTGCTCAACAATTTACTCCTTAATTCAATACAACATCCTATCTCGTCGAGTCGTAATCCTCACACACGACTACGAAAAAATCAATTGATTATCAAGCTACTTCAAGGAAATCGCTCTCCATTTTCACAAAACTAAATCCGATTATTTAAACATCAACATCATTCCTTATTTCGAACGGAAATACATTTGCCCTAATAAGCCCTTATTCAACCAATCAAGTTCTATCGATTGTAATAGCTATTGTTGAGAGCGTATCGCCTCATGGAAAAAAGGAAAAGAATGTGAATACTTTACAAACACGGAGAAACATATTTCGGAGTTCGCGAATTTCAACTCCAAGTATGACATTGAAGAACATATCGAGTACTATTCAATTAACAAATGTTGCCCTTATTACATCTACAAATACTCAATCCTAAAGAAAAGGTTCAACATTTGAATGTGCACAATGAAAGATTTTTACACCTGCTCCGATATCTGCGTCAGGAAAATCATTGACTACGATAGCAAGAACAACGAGATTATGCTTGTTTTCGATGAATGCAATAGTATCTATGACGTTCTCGTGAGGGCGTATTCAGCGGTGATTGACGAGGATTTGATTTTAAACGCCAGGATCGAACTGTTTCATTTAAAGACATTGTATAACGATTTTATGAAATTGAATTACTCGGATGTATCAATTGATAGCGAGGGAGTACAACCATCCGATGAAGTATTCTCGAAACCGGAGAAAGAGTTACTCAATTACTCGTTTAATATAAACACGGATACAAAAAAGACTTTCCCGGGGAATATCCGGAACCCAAACCATTTCATGAACTGAATCACAAGGCTATGAATTAAGTTCAACGAGGAAATCGCGATAAAAAAGGATCAAATACTTAGCACGTACTCGCTTCAGATGCTGTTTTTAAAGAAAATGAATTTGGATTACCGCACGGTCAAGGAATGATATCGAAGACTGATTTCGCAATTCAATGAAATGGAATTCTCGAATTATAAAAGCATGTATCACTTAATGCATTTCGTGAAGTTCGTCACGAATTGATCATTGCTTTCTGATGGGTTTATCATCAACTACTCCGCTTCTTCCTCTTCCAGTTCTTCCTCCACCTCCTCATATAATACATCAAATAATAACAAGCGATACATCGAGTTACTTCTGATGGAGCCGTTAAATTTTATTCCATCTTCAAACGCATTTTATTTAACTCGTGGTATAGCACAGACGTCGACATTCTCGACTCTTTGAAAGAAGAAAATATTAACCTACTCGAACGATATCCAAAGCGTGAAGAGAAACACAAATTTATATTTCACTCATGTCAACTCCACGACACCAAGTAACCCTGCGTTTTATGGTGAGATAATAAAGAAGTTATCAGTGATAATCCCGGATGGATTAATATGCTATTTCTCCTCGAATAGTTGAATGGAAAAGGAAATAAAAAAATGGAACGAACATGAGGTTTTCGATTTCATCTGAGACAACAAATTAGTCTTCATCGAGGAGAGTGATTCGACACGATGAAGCGAAATCATAACAAATTATAAAAAGGCTTGTACCATGGGAAGAGGTGGGTTGCTTCTTTTATCAATGCGGAATAAAGCGAGTTTCTGAGACGAGTTACGAAATGAATATTCAAAAGGGATTGTTTTCATAGGGGATCCCTTCGAAACGAAGGTGAGCAAAGTAAGCGAATGAAAGCTGGAGTACTATCAAAAGGCGTTTGGAATCGAGAAAAGTGAAATGTTGAATTACGACGCGTTTAGTTGATTTACCAAGAAAATTGTGAATAAAATCGAAGGAAGGGATGATAAGAAAGTAGTCGTTGTTCTTGAAGAAAAATGGTTGATGGAGAAGTACAAAAAGTATATGCCCAAATGGTGAGCTGAGATTGTTCATTCGACGAAAGAAGAAGATATCACAAATGTGGAGGACAGGATGAAAATTGCATCGAAGTTTATCGTGAGTTAAATAGTGGTATTTAAGGGAGTTAATAGGGATTGGATTTGAATAGTTTAAGAGATTAGTGAGTTTTATAGTTAAATAAATAAGGGTTGTGTCTTATTTAAATTGTGTTGGTATTATTTATGATTTTAAGAAATGAGAGTGTGAATATTGGAGCATTGGTTAAGTTGGGAAGTGTGGATAAAGGTTTTGAAGGATTTAAAGTAATATGGTTTTAATTGGAAGTTGATTGTTTATTATGGTTGAATTGGGTGGGAAGATTAAATACAGGGAAATAAATAGTATGTTGTTTCAATGAATATAATTGTTATTGTTAATATAGTTGAACTAACACACATAATAATATGAGATAATAACATAAATAAATATAAAAACCACAAGAAATTGCGGACTTGGCTAGCATAATAAACAAACTCATCGTGTATTACATAATAATACTAAAAATAAAAGACAATCAACCATACACGAGAAACAAACAAGACACACACAAACATAAACAAGTTAATATAATATATAACAATAGAAGAAATAACATATTAAAATAACAGAAATGAACAATCAATCAATTGAGCCAAAACATAAACAAAATTGATGCAATAATAATAATACTCTAAATTAACACGATCATAAATAACACGAAACAACAAAAGTAAACGCAATAAAAGAAAAATGGGAAATGTACAAAATAACACAAGAAATAGATGAAAACCTAATAGATAGAACCAAACAAACCAACTGCGATATACTTGAACCGCAAACACGATGACCAAAGCCCAAAATTCAACAATAACAACAAGCACAAACAATACAACAGCCAATCAATCACGAACAGATCAGTTTCTAAATTAAAAGAATCATCAATCGAATCACAACAAGCAACAATAAATATACAAAACACACACATTACATGGCAAACAATAATGATAAATAACATAATATTAACTAATAACATCAACATTAACATAGTAAACTAATTTAAGGGAGTAGTTTTATTTAATTGTGTTAATAAGGAATTGTGTATTTAATATCAATCTAATTGTTATTTACGTATTACAATACTGACACTTTCCTTTCATTTTCGTCCTTTCCCGGGGATGGAGATGATTTTTTCTCCGATGAATATCTTAGACATCTTTAACTTCTTAGGACTTTTCTTGTCCTATTTTACACGTTATCACTTCTATCGACGTCGATACTTTTATGTTGTTCTGTTCCTTGATATACAATACTCTGAGAGTATGTTGGTTACTTGACATTACTCATCGTCTTTACTCATTCATTTTAACCGGAAGGCATTTAGTTAACTTTTTATTTAATTATAATTCACTTTTCTTCCTTTTTTAGATACTTTCTGATTGTTATTTCTCTGTCTTTGATTGTGTTTTATTTTCGTTATTTTGGTTAAACTGATCATTCTATACTTCATCATCTCGAGTATTGACTAGAACATGTCTCCATCCGCCTTGATTATTATTTTTTTATTATTGTTTGTTTTCGTCGTTTATGAGGTTGGTGTATTCTTTCTGTGTTTTATTGCTATTCCTACGTGTTTCTTTTGTTAATGTTTAGTTTTTTTTCAACTGTTTCTTTGGCATTATCAATCTCTCATTGTTATGAATTCAACTTTTTCGTTTGCATTGTTCCTGTGGGTGTGTTATTGTCATATGTTTCGAGATTTTTTGATGTATCTGTCGTTATGTCCATGATTATGGTTCGGTATATTGTATATGATATGAATGACGCATTTGATATGAGAAATATAAAAAGTGTGAATTGTATCTGACGAATATATTAAATATTCATTGATATTTGTGTGATAAGGAAGAGACTCTTTAATGTTTCTATAGGAATAATTTGACATCATTCTTCATAACCGTAATTTGCATTATTTAACATTGTTTGCGGTTTTCTAGAATCGTCTATTTTTTAATTGATTCTTTCCGAAAGTTGTTTTAGTTTTTTGCGATTTCTTCGAATTATTTTTATTAGTTTCAAGCTCGGTTTAATAATGATTGATAAGTATCAGCATTCGAAGAAATTGGATGCTTAATTTGTAAGTGTATTTCAGATTAATTATCAAACTAATAGGAGAGATCGATAGACGAATCCTTGTAGAAAATCCACGTGTTGAATTGTTCTATGTACGTTGATGTTGATTATTTATTTATTTTTGTATTCTACCCATGGAATTCTCAATAACTTTATTTAATTTTTTGTCATCAAACCTTCATATCACTGTGCCAAAACCCATTCTACAATTTCGTCAAAATATTTTATTATAAAAACAATCTCTCCTTCATAGCGTACTCATCTAAATAGATGCACATTTATTCACGTCATTATAGTTGAAGATAGCTTTCCTTGTGTAAAAATCATATTACAAACACATCAACAACACTTACCAAATAAATCCTAAAAAATATCAAAACCAAAAGCATCACATTTCCAACAAAAAAGAATTCCATTAATACAATCAACAGACATGAACAGTAATATTTATCAAGATGATATAAGACCCTAAACCAACACCGATAAAAGTAAAGAAAAACAATCGAATAAAAACTACCCGAATAGATCTAAACAAACCAAAATAAAAACAATAATTATTTTAATTATTATTTTCCTAGTTTAACATTTATTACAATATACAAGTTGTGAATGACCGATCAAGAAATATGGAATAACATTAACAAATCTTTTTACAATAAACTACTCTCCGCCTCAAATAAGTATAAGGACACATCGAAAAACATTGGGCAATTTATCCTCGGAGAAAAACTCGGTGAAGGAACCTTCGGTGTCGTCCGCGTTGCGACCCATATTTTAACAGGTGAGAAAGTCGCTGTAAAAATCCTCGAGAAAATAAAAATACTTGAAGAAGCAGATAAGACGCGTCTAGAACGGGAAATAAAAATTCTTAAAACCCTTCGACATAATAACATTGTTCACTTATACAGCATAATCCAAACAACGACAACGATATATTTAATAATGGAATACGCAGGTGGGAAAGAGTGATTTGATTATATAACCATCAAGCGCAGATTACACGAGCTTGAAGCATGTAGATTTTACCAGCAAATAATCTCAGGGATAAAGTATTTACACAAGCTTCGAATAGTTCACCGTGATTT
The DNA here is from genome assembly GCA_036325645.1 of Balantidium ctenopharyngodoni. NCBI lineage: Eukaryota > Ciliophora > Litostomatea > Vestibuliferida > Balantidiidae > Balantidium > Balantidium ctenopharyngodoni. The sequence continues at coordinate 5,474 of JAWNBB010016843.1, forward strand.
AAAGCCCGAGAACTTATGACTCGACTCAAATAAAAATATTAAAATCGCCGATTTTGGATTAAGCAACATATACAATAAAAATCAATGACTGAAAACCGCATGTGGGAGTCCTTGCTACGCGGCTCCTGAAATGATCAACGGTTGAGATTACAAATGCGTTCTTGTCGATATTTGGAGCAGTGGTATTGTGTGATACGCGATGCTCTGCGGTTATCTCCCTTTTGAAGACGAGGACAACGAAGTTCTGTATAATAAAATAACAAATGGGCGATTTACAATACCTTCATTCATATCGGAACCAGCGAGAGATTTAATGCGGAAAGTGTTGAACACGAACCCAAAACGCAGGTATAACATAAGTCAAATTGAAAATCATCCTTGGTTTAACATTCTCAACCCCAAATGAAGTATGAACGAAGGTTGATGAATCACTAAGATCGTGATCCCATGAGATGAGGAGTGAGTCGATAAAATGGTCGATTTCAATTACAAGAAAGAAGAAGTTCGAATTAATGTTCTAAGCAATAAACATAATACTATCACCACAACATACTATCTTTGATTGGGGAAAAAAATCCGGGAAGGAAGGGACTCCGTCGCAGATCTCAAGTCAAACGAATTTATCGAATATATCAGTGATGAAAATAATTGATTCAAGAACTATGAGTGCAATTTAGATATGGTTATCAAGGAAAGATCCAGGGATAAGGCGGAAGAAGACAAACAAGACGAAGAAAGAAAAGAGATTTATGTTAATGGTAGAAGTAGTTGTAATAATAATAATAATAATAACTTGAACGAGGATAATAACTCGAATGTTCAACAGGTTCTTACAACGGTATCTACGCACTCAATCACGAATAACAAGTCATGAGAACAGTTCGGATTGAAGAGCATTGATGAAGAGCTGTCGAAAACGGAGAGAATGATGAATAGCAATAAAAAAGAAATATCGTTGAGAATAGACACTTCACCATCGGAGAGGAATAAAAACGCTGATCATAATTCAGATGAAAAGAAAAATACGGGAAGTACCACGGAATCGCCTAGGAAAAATGTACAAAATGAACAGGGTAAAGAAGAAGGAAATTGAAGGAAAGAAGGGAAGAATTGTAAAACGGAAAATAAATTTATCAAGAAATTCTATGTGAATAAGACAGGCGCAAGTGAGAAGAAAGCAAGGAAAAGATATAAAACGAAATGCGAACCGTGAAATTGAACAGGAAATTGTATAAATGACGAGCAGGAAAGAAATGGAAAGATGAAGGCTGGTGACATAGAAAAATGAAGTTGCCATAAACGCGTAATAACTTGAGGGGAAGAGAAAACGCCGAAAAAAGACAAAGAAAATAATGCGAATTATATTTGTAAAGCAATGACGATGAAGAAAGAAAGGGAATGTTTACATAGTATGAAAAGGAAAAATATGTCGATTGAAATCGGGAAAAAATACGAAAAGAAACAAACGCAAAGCAATGGAGATAGTAATACAATGAATACATCTCGAGATAAAATGAGTAAAACAATTTCTGAGTTCAATGATGTGAGAAAATATGCGAAAGACAAACATTTCAAAGCGAAGGACTTTGAGAAGGACAAGAGACAAGTCAAGGACAAGTACAAAACAAAGAATAATGAAAAAGACAACCCAAATACGAAACAGTCTCCTCGTAAAACACAATCCATCTCAACCAATGACTCTACCTTAACACCCACCGATAAACCAAGGAAATCACCAATCAAACTCTCTTGAACAAAACTCACAAATCGCAAGTTTAAAAAAATACCAAAATCGAAAATAACAAATTTAAAAAACAAACATACTAACTACCACAGTTTTCACCCTCGGACACAAACACAAAAACTTCAACAACGTTTTTTCAACACATCCGTCAGTTTTGAACGCACGCAAGAAGAAATACGAAATAAATCCACTGATCAAATCACTCCTCAATCCAATGAAACTTCTCACTTAAACAACCCAATCATTTCTATACTATCAATCGACAAATCAAAGCAGAAGGATATCAAGGCCCAATATATTAAAAAGAAATCAAAGAATAAAAACTTTGAAATCATTAAAGAAGAGGATGAATTCAAAGCTACATTAAGAAGTGAACGTATCAAAAATAACAGTGTAAGCATTGAAAATACCATTCCGACTCAGAGTATTTTACAAAATTATATCCATTCAATAACCGATCAGACAAAGAAAGTAAAGAGAAGCTTTTGTATACCCAAGATTAGCGAAAGTGCCGAGAACGTCGTTAATAACAATAACAATAACAACAATAATCAATCAGGGAAGACCTCGCCGTGCCCAACCCCAGAAATCCAAAATAACTCAATGTTAAATACTATATCAGTCACAAGTAAAGACATATTCAAACAAGTACATATTCCAACTTTCACTCCGAATATTCCATTGACATCATCTAAATGTGACGATAATTACTCTCCGTTTGATTTATCTTGTATACTTATCAAATCGCATAAAGAAATAAAAGATGAACTCCTTCTGATTTTAAGTCAGTGCAAGATAAAAAATCGCTTCAAGAAATCCGGAATTGTTTGCGAGAGAAACGGTGTGAAATTTAATATTATCATCGAAAAGTATGTCGATATCGAAGGAGGATACGTGATCAAAAGCATTCGAAATGAAGGAAATATGGTGCTTTTCCGTGAGATCATGAAATCGATACTGAATCGAATAGTACCGTATTAACTGTATGATGAAATCGATTTATTTGAAGTGAGTATGCAACGATGCAAGTATAACACGAAGATAAACGAGTAAGGAATAATGAAAAATAAGTAAGTAGGTGTAAAATAAATTTTTATTAGAAAATTATGTTGAGTAATGTTTGCTTATGTTATGATTTAATTAGTTGAATTTTAGTTGAGTAGAGTTATTAATTGCACATTTTACGAAATGGTTCGATCGTGGGGAGGAGTTGGGTGAAGAGAGCGTACAAGATAGTGGGATATGGGTTGGAGTAAAAGTGAGGGAGAAAGTGGGAAGAGAATAGGATTTGCGAGTGAGGAAAAACAATGGTGAAGTATCATAGTAAATGATTTTGTATTTGTGAGGTTAAGAAAGTTTGGAGATTAATTATAAAGTGACTATTCAATAAAGTGCTGTTTCAATGCAATTGTATTGATGATGAAGATGGTTAGATAATTCAAGTGAGTTTTACTTTGGTTTCATTTGATATTGGTATGTCAGGTTATTGAGATTCGCTATTCCAGGTATTAAAGGATTTACTGATATCGTTATGAAAGGTCTTGGTATGATGTAGGATGAAATCATTTCTGGGACTTTATGCGATTTACTTCTCGGTTATTAGGAGTATAAAATATTTGAATTTCCTTTAAATTTTCGAGTTGGTTCGAGTTGGTTTATTACCATAAGATACTTTTTATAAATGAACATATTAGGTTTGTTTTTTAATTTGTTCATTAATTATTCTGGTTAGTCTTGTATTGCAGTTCTTTTCGATATGTCCTTTTTACTTCATGTGGCAACATATTGAAATATCAATGTTCGCTGCAGTTAACGCAATGGACTATCTTTTCCCATAAATTTCTATTAATAGTACCATTGGTATCTTTACGTTTCTCTGTTCTTGTAATTAAATTCAATTTCATCTTTTATTATAGTTTATTCATTATTTAAACTTACAAATTAAAAGATTTTAGTATCATAGTTTTCATTTACCCAACAAATTCAAAGTTTTCACAATGAAAAGAAATCCTCCTTTTCTCAATCAAATCCTCATCTATTATAGTATAGGACCTATTCAGCCGAGTCCTCTATGTAGACAATAGAAAACATTCAACTAGAAATCACATAATTTTTTCCTCTTTTTATATTTGAATACCTCACAAATATCGCTCTTACAACCTCATTTCTTTTGATATAATTCAAGCCAATTTCTATAAAATCTAAATGTAAATACAATAACATTTAACACAAAAATAATAACAATTGCCTTGCTTTAATATATATATATAAATGAATAAGAATATGAAAAAATGAAGAAAAGAACCCAGTTCTTCAATGAGCAAAATATGAAAAGAAATCGAAAACCGACACCAGACCGACATGATTGACTCAAAGGATAAGAATAACAAATATACAAATACGATGAAAATGATAAAACTAATGGACAGTGCCAATGACAAGGAGAGAAACAAAGAAAAGATGAAGAATTTATTCCTGATAACAAACATCAAAAACATTGAACCATGATCGAGAATCGCAAGTAATACAAAGTATAAAACCGAACGCGCGGTAAGCTGACCTAAAACCGATGATAATAAGAAAATGAAATGATTACTACCGAAAGCGGATAAGTATACGATGTCGACAAATAATATTTTCGATGAGAGTACTCCCATGAGCAGAGGGCTTAATGTGAATAGATATCATCGAAATATCAAAATTAAGAACAACGCGATAAATAATTTAACACCGTTGATCCAATCGAAGGAGAAACACGAGTGAAAGATCGGAAGTTGCCTAAGTGCGAATAATAATCAAAGCATTGCTACGAAGGTTAAACAGAAACATACCTTGTTCCCACCGGCAACTGTGATCGGTGACATGAAAGAAATATCGAAAGATCATCAAGCGATACAATGATGAAAAACAACGCCATCGAAACGGAAATTAAAGGCGTTGGATTATGATCAACAAGGGTATACACCGACGGTGGCTTTCCGAATAATACAAAAAACAACAAGCAATACGAATGTGAAACGAAAATGGGACGCACTTGACAACGAGAACGAGTGAAAGAGAACGATCACATCCATTGAGAACCTGTGATGAAGTCATAAAAACAACAACACTCAACTACCAACATACACAAAAAGCCAATTCATTCGAGTTAAAAACAATATCATTCCGCCGATTCCAATATCGACCTTTGGGTTAAACACCCACAACGGAACAGTGCGAAATTACAACGAAGATACTTTAACCGCATTGCCGATATTAAACAACACCGCCTATTTCTTCGCTATTTACGATGGTCACGGCGGCAAACAGTGCTCTCATTTTCTTCAAATGAACCTTCATTTTTACTTAACTTCTATCAATCCGACACATCTCCGCAGTGCATTAAATAAATGTGATAATGATTACATAGACAATCACTGCATGTGCAAGTCAAATAACACAGTTCTTGACAAGAGCGGGTCTTGCGCGGTAATTGTAATAATAACAAACACGAACAAAATAATCACTTTAAACGTTGGCGATTCCCGCGCGTTGCTCATCAGTTCAAGTCACGATTTACTTTTCGTGACTGAAGATCACAAACCGAGCATTGATACAGAAAAAGAACGAATCATCGCAGCAGGCGGAAATGTGTATCAAACGCCTCTCGATTTCCCGTTGATACAAAACGGTATAACGATATCGATGGGCCCTGCGCGTGCTTTACCTGGGAAACTCAGTGTTTCCCGTTCCTTCGGCGATATTGTATCAAAGCACGAGCTCTTCGGTGGCAATAATAAAGTGATAACAAGTGAACCGGATATTAAAGAACATGATATCAAATCCAGTTCCGGAAATGGAAGAGATGTTAAATACGTCGTCCTCGCTTGTGACGGCGTGTTCGATGTTTGATCAAACGACGAAATAATCTCCGCGATTTGAATCGCGAAGAAACGAAAGAAAAAAAACAAAACTTGAAATGTGTGCGCGGAAGCGACTGATATCATTCTAAAACTCGCAATGTGAAAGGAGAGTTACGATAATATCAGTTGTATTGTTGTCGAATTGAACTCTGTTGAAACCGTGAGAGCGAATGCTCATTAAACAGTTTGTTTGGTTTTATCGGGGTGTTTTTGTACGTTTTAGGCGAACGCATATCATGGTGTAAATAAAGGGTGATTATATGATTATATATTTACAATAATAAAAATTTAATTACTTTTCACTTTAAAATTAAGAAGAAATCAAATAATTCGCTACATTAATAAATAATAATGTTTTTTAATTGTTCTCGCGCTTCATGCCGTAAATTACATTTCATATCCTTCGGTTTATTCGTTTTCGTTATTCCCCTCGTTTCACCCTAATAAATATTCAGTTGCGCTGATTAAATTATTTCCGGTTCTTATTAAGGCAGATCTCGCACTTGCTTCGGAGAATCCCATTTCTGTTAATTGATTAACGTAGTTATCATTTGGTACTTCGCTTCATTGCGAAGAAGGTCGTCACGGGAGGGAGTAGTTCAACAGTGCCCTGTCTTCTCATGTTTGGAGAACGCTTAATAACCGCCTGAGGTTATTATCTCCGCTTGGTAATTCGGTGAAATCGAAAGGAGATTTGTTGTTTTTGATCACAGGTTTTTTATACCTGATCTTATCGGTTGCATCAGTCGCTTTCATGATAAGCGATTCGATGGGGTCGTCCTTTTTGCTTGTTTCGAAGGTAATTTTTTGTTTTTTGGGAACGAAATAAAGTATCGTTTGGTCGGATTTCGGTTTGAGTTTTTCGGTTTCTCATCATTGTCTCATGTCGGTGTTGAATACCAACGGTGATATTTTTTGGTCTTTCAGTGCGTTCCGAACGTTTGTTATTATGTCTTTGATTGATATTGAACGGTGGAGATTTGTTGTTAGTATGTGCTTGTCATAGTAAATAGTGAGGTTCATTGTTTTATTTATTTAATAATTTAAGTTTAATGTTTAAAATTTAAAGAAAATAAAAAATTAAAAAAGGGAGAAATGGATAGCGTTGAACTTGACAGAGGGGATTGGGGATTGGGGATT
>JAWNBB010016858.1:0-10598 GCA_036325645.1 Balantidium ctenopharyngodoni
GGGGATTGGGGATTGGGGATTGGGCCCAATCCCCAATCCCCAATATGATATAACAACATAAACATTATATTATGTTATAATAAATCAAAAAAGTATATTAAGCCTTTTTCTATTATTGAAATAATAATATTATCATTTATCCTTATTTTAAGCAACTCTCAACTCTTTTCTGTGGTATTCCTAAATCTTTTTCTTTCCAGTTCAATTGCACCATCCCTTATAAATTATCGGTAATCTTCCTTATCCTCTAACATTTAATTCTAATAGTTCTTCCTTTGTCATCATCATCTTCTTCCTTCAACAACTCATTCAAAATTCTTCCCTCAATTATCTTCTTGTTTCATGTCATATTTCTTATTCATAAAAAATGAAAAACATACTCCCGCAGAACTCCTCATTGAGAATAATCCTTCCTTTCCCAGTCATTGTGCTACTCCTCCCGCTTTTAACATTACAATTCCACTTCTTTTGTTTAGCATTTACCATTAAACATATTACTGTATCACTCCTACATATGTACTTATTATATAAAACTCTGATTATATTATTTTATTATTTAATGGACAAATTTGAAAAACGTTGAAACGAAAAGATTCTCCCTATGTTTAACAACGCTAAGGAATGGTCTGATTTAATGTCCGTTCTCAAAGATTTAAAACAGCATATTATAAAGAATGAAAAGGAAATAAACCTCGCGAAACTGAAAGATAAGATAACATGAACAAAGCGCCTTGCACAATGCTTAAATCCGACACTTCCCGGGGGTGTCCACGAAGTCACATGACAAACATATTCATGAATTCTCACTGATATTATAACCAAGAACAATAACTGTCTCGGTGAAGACTGAGGGTTGTATTCAAGTGGGCTTTTCCCGTTCTTTCAAAACGCAGCGGCTACCAACAAAGTGCTTTATCTCAATCAAATAATTAAAGAAATCTTTGTCAAAATTAACCCTTGAGAACTTGAACTCTGTCTGACAGGCCTCCTTGTTAGTATTCTTCCTGGATGAGAAGAGCAAAATGAAAGCAACACCAAGACAATCAAAGAAATATTTGGTATGATTCGAGAAACACTAACAAATGAAGTTTTTTATGGGAATTGATGGTCGATTATCCTTCGGAACCAACGTCTTCGCCAGAGCGGAATGAAATATATGAGTGAAACCGTCCCTCCATTTAAGTACTACATCGAATGAAGAGGTGAAAAAGACAAATTGAGTTTCATTCAAGATTATTATCCTAAAATAAACTCTCTAGTTGTGAATGCTTTATGCAACGTTATTGAAGACAGCGAAATCCTCGCGGTTCGCTTAGGCATGGACTATCTCCTCAGTCATTTCCCATTAATAATTGACAACGATATTCTCAATGATCAAGGTAAAGTATCGCTTCTCGTCTGCGCATGAAGACTCTTTATTAAAAATGAATACTCAACTACCCGCCGTTGAACTCAATGGTGACTCGGTCCAAACGTTTGAAGCGATGACGAACTCGACATCAATGAACCAAACACAAAATACATGTTTAAGTATCTTATCGAAGCGTTGAAAAAGATTTTCAGCAGCAATAACTGGCGACGGGCGCAGCTTCTCCCAAGTATTCGAATAATCGAACAACTCCTAAGCCAACAAGTAGTGATAAGTGATGTCATTTTAGAAAACGTCAGCTTCGATATGATTACCTGCATTGTTATGTACTGGCAGAACGAGTGAAACGAGTCCCCCGGGGAAAAGAACGACGATATTTTAAATAAAACAAAGATGTTTTTTAACAAGGATCAGATCTTCCTTGAGCTTTGATGGATAAGCTTAGCAAACAACTGAAAGAAATGTGTAGAAGAGCATACATTAACGAATATCAACAATGTCAACGCTGTGATTGACAAGTACATCAAGCCGCTTCGGTTCTGTTGAAACTACATCGACATCACAACTCACGAGGGTGAGATAATGTACTACATTCCGATAATCTCAAATCTAATGAACTGAATGTTTTTACTCGATATCAAATCAAGAGATAACCTCAAAGATATCCGACATATTCTATCAATGACATACATCTTCGTTAAAAGCATACAAGACAACCAACAAGGGAAGAAATCCTCGATGAATCGTATAGAAATGCTTAAATCAATCAACAGCGAAATCGAGGAAACGAATTGCGACTTAGGAATAGTCAAATCAGAATACAACTTTAACGAGATCAGTTCTGTCGAGTCTATCCTGAAGAACAACTGATACGAAAGTTTGATACAGAATTTCACTAAAAATATCCATCGATTCCACGAGTTTTACATATGATGATGAGACGAATTTTTGAAAATCAAGCACGACCAGCAAGTCACAAGGAACGAGATTATAATCTTCCAAAAGGCGACGCAATTGATTATCAGAGTCGAAGAGTACACTCAAGAAGAAACCGTTCCTAAATGGTGAACGTCGTTGCAAAAGATTATCTTTTGCGGTCATACAGAACTATCAGTCGAGGGATCGAATTACTGATGAGACTGAATGTCGATGAACATCGAGAATAAGCACCAAATATACAAACTCATCAAAGAGTCGATATTAAATCAACAGTTAGATTCAAATTGCATCGATAAGGAATATTGAGATGAAATATGAAAATGCACTCATATGAACCCTGCATGTGCGGATGTTCTGATGGGAAGACTTTGGCTTTTAATACAAGACCAAAGCCGGCAGAAGGCAGTGATCGACTGAATAGTAAAATTATTCAAATCGAATATTAATATTTTCATTAATACCGTATCAAATACGTTTAACGAAAATTCCTTTGATAACAACGTCAAGGCGATTAAGCAGTTTTCATTATTTTGGAAATGAGCGAACGAGTTTTACCCTGACACAATATTTTTCCCGAAGGGTGAGTGCATATTTAAAATGCTTGATTTCCTCGACCATGAGCACCCTCTTCTCAGGCATTTAAGTAAATGCTGGTTGAATCAAAGTGTAGGACAGTTCTATAAAGTATTAGACCCATTACTCATTGTATTACTTTCAAGCGATAATGTCTGGATGATGAGTGAAGACAATAAACTTTATTTCCAACAGGAGTACGACAACAGGCGTATCATGGCCGCGTTCAGGAAATGAAAAAATATAATCATCAACACAACCGACCCTGCGATCAAGTACATTATTGACAATAAAATCAAAGACAATCTGCTAAAACTAGACGAAATGGGTAATATAATCGATAAGAAGATTAAGAACTCAATCCCAAGAGAGAACTATTTGAATTTCCTCGTGAGCATTTCTTTACGCTTCATCCAAGGAAAACTCGATAAAAATAATAAAAATATCAGCAAGGACTTCGAGAAGGAGAATTACTCCGTGAACGCAGCATCGTGTGAATTTTTAGAATTTCTGTTAAGTTTCATCGAACCAAAAGATGAATTGATTGCTATTGCTTCATATATCGCATTTCCAGCGGTGGATTTATTAAACGATGCAATTGTCGCAAACGACGAGGTGATGCAAGTACAATGACTGAACTTACTCATCGTGCTTTGATTTAGTACAAGACAACTGCATAAAAAATACAAAACTGTCGCACACGATTTATTTACCAACCAAAGCCTAATCACATGCCTCACAAAAGGTATTCAAATCCCTTATTTCTTCGTGAGAGGGCAATTCATCTACTTCGTCGAGCGTTGTTGACCTATTTTCAGCGAAATTTTAGATCGTGAATCCTTAACAGTTATCGCATTGAAACTAATAAGCACGACATGGAAATTCCTTGCAACGCGAGTCAAGTACTCAAAAACCGCATACATGAAAAACCCGAATAAATTCAGTATGATCAGCCCGAATAATTCTAAATTTATCATTAAAAATTATTTGGAAGAGTATAAGGATTATAAGAGCTTCGATGAAAACGACATCAAAATCATTGTCAAAGGTTGAAAGGAAATTCTATTTCATTTCCTCGATATCAACTGAGAAGATTTGAAGTCCGTGCAAAACATTCCAATGAACAGCGATAAATTAAAGAAAGACCTCTGGCCGAAGATAATACGAGAATTAAATGAATCGAACAAACCCACGAACACATTCGGTGATTACTGAAGTGGATTGTTCTCAACAAATACCTTCGATGAACGGGAGATCAAGGACCCGAAGTGCTGATTCAAGAAAGAAATTTATAATCAATTAGAGAACATCTGACCTTCGTTCACGACCGTCTGGATGCAGCATAGCGATGATTTCATCAATAAAGATTACTGTCTTAACGATAACGGTATTCTCGCGTATAAAGCCGACAATTCCTCGGCGTTTAATTCGAGCATTTGACAAACCGAGACATGAATGGAGCTGATGGACAACACTCGCAAGCCGGTAAAAGCGGAAATCATCGAAATATGTTATCAACTTTTCCTGAAGTCTCCGATTGATTTCATGACCCACTTTATCTCGCTTTGGATGAACGAAAAAAACAACATTCTTATTTGCAATGATATCCTTTATAAACTGTCAATGATAGAAATGTTGATATCGATAAACATACCGTTAAATGTGTTGTTGTTGACAATATACAAAATATATGAAGCCTCACCGAAGTTCAAGTACATGAAGTCGAAGAATAAAAACTTCCTCAGTTCGTACTCGTACAGTGTTGAGGAAAGCAAACTCTGCTTTTTATTATATAGTTACCTATGATTCAATTACACTGAATCAAGAACGAGTAACAGTGATGTATGGAATGAAATGATTAAGATTATGAAGTTGATGTTGGAGAGTTCTAAGATCGCGTACACGTATTGCTGGCTTTATGAGCTATTGAATATCATGCTCCTTAAGTTCCCGCTTGCATCAACGATAAATTACCCTGAAATTAAGGACAGTGTTACGGATATTCACTATACGTTAAATAGGAAAATCATGGATATCGTGTTCAATAACAAATTCGATTCCGTATATGAATCGCAAGAGTTCTTAACTGTCCCTATTCTTCCATCGTTATACAAACACGTTGTCGCAGAGGTTTTCCCAAAAGAAGATTGATATTCCAAACGAAACGACAGTCGCGAAGCGCAGCAAACCTCAAACGATACTATCCAAGCACAGTTCGCGTTGTTTAGATCGTCGATAAATGTGTTAGCTGATAATCATATTTTTGAATCACAGGAAGATAAAAATGACAATAAAGAGAAAGGTGAAATCTCGAGTTTTTATTTGCTTTATTACAATAGGATATGTAACAACACTTATAAATATTCAGAGACAGTGCTTCAAAGTATCTATCAGAAAATCGCGTTTTTAACTCTACACTACCTGTATTACAGTACCACAAGGAATATATACTATGACAAAAACAGCGAATGAAGTAAAATGTTCGGTCACATTATCGGCAAGCTCTTGGACTTAATGCAAGCCGATAAAAATCAGAATAATAACAACAACGGTATCAACAACAACGGTATCAACAACAACAACAACTTATTTTTAGCCGAGTTAAGCACGGAGTTCCTGAAGGGATTAATGATCGACTGCCCTAACTGAACTGCATCGGTCGGAAAGCAAAAAATAATGAACTTCTTTTTAAACGAAAATTTCTTTAAAACATCCCCGAAAATGATTCGTTTATGGAAGGAAATCATAAGCAACCTCGCTGTATATTACCAAGAAATCATCGATGATTTAATCGCTCAGATGGATAAAGGCTTTTTCTTCAGTAAATCCGATCTGCTTAAAATCAAGACACTCCGGCGTATTTCCTTTATTATCTACTCTTGCAGTAAAGATACCTTCGGTAATAAAATGCCGATCATCAAGGAGAAGGTCAAGGAATTATTCACAAGTTACAGCGAAGTTTCTATTCTCGAAGGGGAAATATTTTTAATGATCCGTGTCCTGTTCTTACGTTTCACTCATGATAATATCATGGAAATGATACGCACGCTGTGGCCGATCATCTTCAGCGAATTGGTTTGAATCATCGAAAAGAAAAAGAAAAATGAGAACATCCATTGATTATGAGAGAGCTTTAAATTCATCGAGTTGCTGTCTTTGGCTAAGATCGAGGAGTTTAGTTTGTATCAGTGGATATTCATCATGGACACCTTTGATTTGAAGCGATTGGAAATCATTGACTCGAAGACCCTTTTGACGCGGTTCCTCAGTCGAGGAATGAACACATTTAAGCCAATCGCGATGAATATCAGTAATGAATGGAATATCGATGATGACAGGCAACGATTCTCCGGACTGACGAAAACGGAGGGTAAGGAAGGAAAAAACGATTTGATTATTTTGAGTCAGTCTCAGAAAGAAGAAGAACTGATATTGCTTGTAAAGAAATTCTTTTACTCGATCGGAGATATGAACAATTACCGTGTAGAAGTTAACTACGATCAAATTGAGAATGTAATAGAAAGGGATTTCTTGAACGACAATTAAGACTGTGATTCTTCTTGTTTAATTATTATAATTATTATGATTGATATGTTACAATATTTGAGGATTTTAATATTAAAACAAATGAAATAATATTTCGAAAAAGGCTTTGTTGGAGGTATCGTGATCGTTTGTATCGAGGCGTGTTATCCGGTTCTTCTTTGGTATCGGCGCTTGGGTTGCGTGTATATCGAAAAGAATGATATAATTATAAGACAGTTGATATTATTATTATTATCTATAATAAATATGATTCTATCTGACACTTCTCAAACAAGGAACAACGAGTATTATATGAAGATCCACTCGTTGCTGTCGATCTTATACTTATGAATACCAAATGATTTGCAATCGCGATTAATTTTCGAATCCTTGGCAAAGACTTCATTTTGTATCAACGTGGAATTACTGAAAAACTCAGTTTCAAAGCAAAGATCTTTACCTCTGAAAATACACTTTTTCGTGGGGTGTAAAATATAAGTGTTACCACTTCATTCGTTCTCTTTCCCTCTCCCACCAAAAATCAGAATCTTATTTTCTTCAATGCAAACACACCCTGAATTATCGCATCCGAACCAACTCATTCCTTGGTCTTCCGGTTGATAAACTGTCCAACCGCTTGAATAATCGTTTAAATTCAAAAACTCAATCGTGTCTCAGTTTCTCCCCTTTTCTGAACCTGAGAAAACGTATCAATAATTACTGTTATATATACACACCGCTGCATTTGCTCGCTGATAGTTCAAATAAGGCATTCACTCCCATGATTTATCACTGATAGAGTAATTATAGCAGTCACGTAATTCGCAATTTTTCTTGCATAAGCCACCAATCACGTATAATTTGTTATTGAAATAAATCGACGAGTGAAACGCACGACTGTTGGGCATTTGCCCATATAATTCTAATGTCATCGAATTCCACCGAAGGATAATAAACGTATCATATGTAATCCCCTGCTTTTCGATATTGGACTTGTCCACGCCTCCCGAAATGAAAATTCAATCGAAGTCGTCGTATTCGATTTTCATCGATTTATTAAACGTGGGAATATTCGAAAGAAGAGCGGAAAAGTCTTTTGTTTCTGTCTTTTGCTGTTTCACGTCGTACACATTTATTTTATATGAATTGTCAATGTACGAAATAATGTTCCTCTTATGATTTTGCTTGAATGAATAGGTGATATTTTTCGAAAGCAAGTTAAAGTTAGATCGGATTTGTTCTTTGAGAATAAAGTTGTTATAACTGATTTGCTTTGTTATGAGCTCCGTTCGGGTTTGGATTTCCGTTTTGTAAAGCGTAAGTTTATTAGTGATCTCTTTCATTTTGTTATAGTAATTAACGAGTTTGTTTATTATCGACGCTGTGCTTGGTTGTGAGCACGCGCTTCATTTTTTGGTATCATCTGTTGATTGAATAATCGCGTTATTATTTGTGTTAGTGCGAAGGTTATTGTTATTACTAGTATTAAAATTAGTGTTAATGTTATTGGGTTTCACCATTGATATGCTATCGGGCCCCGATGGGTCTTTTACTCAAGTTACGTTGTTACCATTATTTTGCATTGTATAGTTTACCTTCTTCATATTCACATCGTTCCCGGTATATGAATTATTCACGTTTCAAATATCATAGTGATTGTTATTATTATTATTATTATTACTATACTTCAGTGTGTTTAATTTATGTATGGGAAATAAGGTATTCCCTGAATACGGTTGCTTCTTTTTCTCATTGGAGAAATTACTACGATTATATTCAATACCATTGTAATTATAATTATCACGAGTGTAAAAATCGGATGTTTTATGTTCAGGGTTCATCTCGATGCTATCGTTTAAATCGTTCACTTTTCATGAATGAATCTTATTTATTCACACGATATCATCTGAGTCATCGTCTATGATATTATCACCGTCGTTTTCCTTCTTCTTTCTCTCCTTCTCCTTCTCCTTCTCCTTCTCCTTCTTTCTCTCCTTCTCCTTCTCTTTTTCTATCTCCTTCTCCTGTATCTTAATCTTGTATTTATTAATATTTATTTGTTTATGCTTATTTCTTTTCAAATGCCCTATCATTTTAATACCTTTATTATTATTATTTGAAGGCTTAGCCTTCGATTTTGTCGGGCTTTCGCTTTCAATTCACAGCTTTGAAAAATCGATTTTTTTCTTCGACTCCACCACTGATAATGCGATTTCGCCCAGTATTTTATCTTGATTACTATTCCTGCTTTTATCAATTTCATTACCCTTCATATTGCCTTCATCGGCGTTCACAAAGCTATTTATTACATATTTCTTTTTTTTCAACCCACTTCCTTCTTCTTCGTATTCATCATGTTCGTTATTTCAACTAAAGCTATCGCTTTCACTTATTACGGTTTGTTGTGTATTTATCGTATTGTAGTTATCTTTCCCCGGCTTCAACGTTGTCTTATTCTTGCTATTTCCCTGTTTTCTTTTTATTCAATTATCAGGCGATTTCGATTTATCCGATAGTTTAACAATGTTATTACTCCTCCTATTCCCGAGTAATGTTACTTTATTTGTTGATTCTGAATATTTCCTCGGGTAATCAAAACAGGCACTTTCACCGTTTTCTTTGTTATTTATCGAATACATCGCACTTTTCCCGACACTGATATTGTTATTACCTATACCGTTTTTCCCACTCTCCTTCAGCGTTTTATACTTTTTCAACAAAAACCTCCATTCATTACTGTCGAGATCTTTAAACGCAGAGGAATACGGGAACGACGCCTCCATAAATCTAAAAATTTCCGTTTTCATATTCTCCATGTTCACGTGAGTAATGCCATCGTACAAGCAATTTCACTCTTCTTTATAATTTGTGACGTAATTGTTCTTAATCGCTTCGATATTATCAGAGAGCATTTTATAAACTCCGCCCTTACAAGTCGGAATTATGCTTTTATGATAGTCAATCAATTGTATTATTTTTAGGCACTCCTCGCTCAAGTCCTTGATATCTTCAAATATTTCCTTTGTCTCTCGAAATAAACTCTGGTCACATTGGTTATGATGGTCAACCCAGTTGAAAATCTGATTGCACCCCGTGCAAAATATGATTTTCGAGTTAAGGATTTTCGAGACGAGTGTAAGAAATGCGTAGTTGACTTGGAATTTTTCTCGTTCCGATTTGGTGAATCTGGTTGAACAAATAGGACAGGAAGCGGGTGTGTTATTATCTGCTTTGGATACGATACATCTTTGGCATAGGTTGTGGTTACATGAAAGGAGAAAAGGTTTCGACGTGTTGGAGAAATAGAAAAGGCATTCGGGACAACGGAGTTCGTCGTTATTTTCGAGGGATTGTGAATCGATGTATGTGTTCATTTATGGTTTATTTATTTCGCGTTAATTATCTAATTGACTAAAGAATTATGGGTGTGAGTATTTAAACTGCCTGAAGTGCGGGATAAAGAGATAAATTATTGTGAATCAAGTGAAGCCTTCTTTCATCTCTTGAGATAATAAAATGTGAATAATTGATGTACTCTTTTCTTGTTTTGAGGATATGAAAACGGTGTATTAAATGATGATTTAGTTTACAAATGAGTTGATTTGATTGTGAAATAGTAATGTGATGAAATGAATAAAAAGGGGAATATCATGAAGGAGGAAAAGAAAGGTATACAAGGAGATAAATTATTGTGTGTGTTGTTTGAACTGAAGACGAATATGAATGTTTAATGTGATTGTTTTAGAAATAATAAACTTGAAAACTCGGAAGGTGCTTGCTATGCTTTGAAATGGAGATAGATAAACTACTCAATCTCTTTTAAAAGGAATTGAAGGATAAATAAATTTATTTACTGTTAACGTGGTGATAGCGGAGAAAAGAAAAGAAAAGAAAAAGTGATTCAATATGTCAATGATCAATGAAGTTATCAGAGTAGATCATGAAATGATTTCTTGATTAGTGATTGAACTGGATCCGTATTAAAGGTTTGCAATAATGGTATGATAACATACTTGTTTAAACTGTATATGAAGAAGATATGTTTAGGGAAAAAAGATAAAAAAGTAAATATGGATCAATAGTAAATATTACAAATGACAATTGTATTAATTTCAAATGTGGAGAAACATTGACGTAAATAGACTTAATAAAGAGAGCGAATATTGGGCCCAATCCCCAATCCCCAATCCCC
>JAWNBB010016906.1:0-24534 GCA_036325645.1 Balantidium ctenopharyngodoni
GGGGATTGGGGATTGGGGATTGGGCCCAATCCCCGTTTATTTTTTTCAAGATTAACCATGTTTGATTTAATTTGTTTTTCATTCCCTCTAAATATTTAATGTGAAATAAAATTATTTCTGTTGGTATATAATATTATTTTATTGTCATCTTTTGGTTTTTATATCACTTACTGAAGTCAGGTGTTAATTATATTATGTTTGTGATTACAGTTTTAATTTATATTCCCATATCGATTTAGCCATTACCAGCAGTTTCAAATGAAATTCTTATATTCGTTGATGTAGATATCCTTGAATTAATTATTTTCCATTTTCATTCTTTCATGTTTTAGTTCTTGAGCTGCTGTCGATGTTCTTGACAATGCTCTCTCCTTACTCGAGCTGCCCTTTAATATAATAATCATTTTCATTTATTTTATTTAAAACAAAAAATCGATTTAACCTTCACAAAATCAACTTATAAATAAAATCTCTTTTTGTTCAAACGAACACATATTAAATAAACTTTAAATCATCAGCCCCAACATGATTTTCCATATCAGAAATCCTTCTTTGAAGTGCGATTAGTTTACTAAGTCACACCGTTTTTTCCCCTTTTAAAGCCGTGATTAATTTCTGTAACCGCACATTTTCGTCTTTTTCTTCACTTAAATGCTTTTTCATCTCTTCTTCTAATTTATTTAATTGAACTAATAATTTTTGTTTCATCGAGTTTGTGTTTTCCTTTAATTCCTTTTCCTGTGTTTCTTTGTGTATTTCTCAAGCTTGAATATCACTTATATTTTTCTCGAATTCATCGTTCACAACATCAATCGCTTTGCTTCAATCGCCGATTTTTGACTTTAAAGTTACTTTTGATGAAGGGCCGATTTGGTTCTGGTTTATGTTTGAATAATCGTTTCCATCTTTTAGCTGTTTCATTATTTATGATATGATTATTAATGTATTTAATATTATTTAACATGTGGTATTATATATGGGAAAGATAGTTGTGTGATTTAAGGAAAGGAGGTTTAGGGTAAAAGGTTGAAAGGTTTAATTAATGAATAGAAATGTTTATTTGTTTATGGTTTTTAATGTATTTGATTAAACAGTTGGGTCTAAGTGGTATTTTTTATTATTTGAGATACCTCTTTCGAATAGTCTTCCTTGATATTGTATCCGTTTGCAAGTATAAGACATATGACATATTGAAAATAATGCAGGGAATGAATTTTTAATCAGTGTACATGAGGTTACTTAATGTACTACATAACATACCATCTTGATTAACTGATTTAATAATAAATGTTAATTAATCCCACTCAACAAATACAAAAATATTCATATCTATACACCAAAACTGTTTAATTCAACAATAAAAGAATGCAGTTAAAAAAGATAATTCTTTAAATAATCAAAAGAATGATATTATATCAATTATAATTCCTATTATTATTTCCTAATAAAGATTAACTTCTCAACTGGATTCTTTATATTACAACGACTATGATTATTCATCCCTTAGTATGAACATCAACAATTTACCAAGCAAAGAAAGACTACTATTATTACTAATATACTAAACAATCAAATCATCAAAACCAATCACGAGCACCAAATCAACCACACTTTCAATACAATAAATCCTATCTTTTTACTGTTTAATTAAACCACTTAAATACAATAATCAATAAAATGAGAAACAATTTCACGTAAAAATACCAAATCTAATACCTTAACAAATATGAATTATTTTAGTTGAAGAATTCAATCTCAAACAATAAAACACGAGGATAACTTGTATGAAACAAAACTCGGATGATTCCCCTTTAATCAACAGGATAAAGAAAGAATCCAATCAAACATAAAAATTCATGATTCAGGAACACTTTTCCTCAACACAAAGCAACAACTGATTTATCATCTTGACAAAAAAGAAGCTTCTATATGCGAGAAAAAGAATTGATTATCCGAAATAGAAATTGACAAGGATATCTTTATTAAAAAATTCAACGAAAGCGTGATAAAAAACATCAGCATAAGCAATAACTCCAAAGTAGATTGGTTAATAGTAAGCGAAACAAACATGAGTCTCGATTTAAACAACATGGGCTATAAACTCCGCAAAGGAGACATTATTAAAATCGGGAAATTGCTATTCAAAGTCCAAAGTTGAGTCAGTTCAAGTCAAAAATTCGATTCGCATATGATCAACCACTCGAGTGTCATCAGCAACATCAACTCGAATTATTTCTTGAAAAACTTCGAAAGCTCGAATACTTTGAATATTAACACTTCCTCCTGTCAAAATATCAGTGTTAATAATAGCAATTTGAATTGAGTAAATTCACAAAATGACAACATACTTCAACATCATAATTTACTGTCTCTTAAGACATATTGCAATGTCCTCCCGGTGAAAACCAATACCACGTATATCATGAACAATACATCGAATAATTTGATTAGCATCACTAATAACAATGTCAGTAATATCACTCCGATATTCGTAACGAAAAAGAAAACAATAAAAAGCAATAAAAATAGTAATAAAAATATAAATGATAATCAGGAGGTGAATCAAGGCCAAGGGCAACTGTATAATAATATCCTGACATTACCGAAGTATAATAATTTGAGAGTGCTGAGTCCCAAAGAAGAGTTGGAGCAGAACAAGATAAAAGAAAAATACAAATATATTAAAAGGGAGTGACAGTTAAAATACATGTATCAGTGTAGATACTGTCTTAGCTCGGAGCAAACCTCCTGGAACCCCTTGATATCCCCTTGCAATTGCAAGGACTCTTTAAAATTCATTCACTTAAATTGCCTTAAGCAATCGTTCCCGCAAAGATTGGAAATATCACGAACGCCGACACTTGTTGTTTATAAATACCCACAATATAAATGTGAGAAATGTAAAGGTATTATAAAAAATACAATTAAAATAAAGGACATTGTTTATAGTCTTATTGATATTCCCTCCCCGGAAAAGCCAAGAAATATCGAGGAAGTCCCTTGTTTTCATTACATTATCCTTGAGAATTACCCGATTAAATCAGTGGAATCAGATGATAACCCTCTGTTTATTTATATTTTTTTATTCGCGAATAATAAAAACGAGTTAGTTTTAGGCCGTGGAGAAGACGCTGATCTTCATTTTAATGAAATATCAATTAGCAGAAATCACAGCGTATTAAAGCACAATAAAGGCAACTTCTATATCAACGATTTAAATAGCAAGTACGGTACTTTAGTGCTTATCCAAGGAGATATTATGATACTACCAAAACTCAAGCTCCAAGTACTAACGAATAACTGTATTTGATCATTTAAACTGACGTTGAACTGGCACCGGTATCTCTGCTGCTATTATAACAAGATATGATACTGTTTAAATTATTACAATATATTTAATACACAGAAAATGACATTGAATTATATCGATTACGTGAAGTTGAAAAACGTGGAAGTGATAGAAAACGAGTGCAATCTGATAAAGGAAGAAGCTTCGAATTTCTGGAATTGACATAGTAAAAGCAAGGACGAGTCCAATCCCAAGGTCATATACATTACAAGTATTAAAAAGAAAGAAAAATGAATTCCGAATACTTATCTCGAAGTTTGGAGCGATGATCAAAGAAGACACGCCAATAAAACCCTAAACTTCAAGCATAAGAGATGAAGAAGGAATTCAAGAGAATTGAGCTTGAATTGTCCGAATAAAAAATCATTGTTTAATATCACAAATTCTCCAAATGAAGCATAAAATGATACTCAATGATAATGGTAGACATTAGTTTTATAATTATCGACTGTATAAAGTGCCTTTTAACCTCCCGGGTTAGAGAAGACTTAATTAATGTGATTATATACATAAACGGTTATTATTTTAGATAGTTTAAAAGCTCTGTAATTAGTTTAATCGTGGATGTCATTAGGATATTCACATGAAAATTGGCTTTGAACTGCTTGAAAATTTTATAAGTTACTAATATGAGTGTGTTGAGTATTCACCAATACAAAAATTTTTTGGACTGTATTAATGATGTTGTTTTACCTAATAAAGAAGTATTAGGATAATCGTTAGCGATATTATCGGAGTTGATATTAATTGCAGCGGATGAATCGGGATAATGAAAGGCATTTGATTTAGTGGTTTTAATATTGGGAGCATTGCTTTCGATTGCAGTAATTATATTTGGCTTTGTTATTGGATTAATCGTTATAACACTAAGAATTTCATAGGCTTTGTCTCTCCCTTTGCCAGGTAATATGCAGTCGATGATTAATATTTTCGCGATTTCTTCGTAATGGGTTGCTTGAAGTAAATAATTTGGATCCTTGAGATACGCTTGGATATACGCCGAACAAATGTCGAATTGGAAGAGTCTGAGAAATCCGAAGCAGATTTCCTTGAAAAGAGGATACGGTAAATTACATTCGGGATGAAAAAAGATTTTTCCTCATTGATCGTCGAGCTTACCGTCTTTGTAGTTCACGATTTTAATTCATATTTTCCCGAGGATAATACAATCACATCACTCATTTCTTTTGCAATTATGTTTAATCAGTCTGTCTTTATCGGTATTATCTAATCAACATTTTTCCATTCATTTTAAGCATTTGTCATAATTTTTTGTTATTGAAAACTCTTCAATAATCGCGTCTTTTTCTTCTTTACTTAACGATATTAAAGGCATTTACTTTAATAAAACAATAATAATAATAATAAAGTACTGAATAAATATATATACACTATTCATTTTTTTCATTTTTAAATCTATCATTTCCCTATCGCATTTATTCAGGTCAATATCCTCAATAAATCCCCTTTGAACGTGTATCACCTTTTTACTTAGTTTGTCATCAACAAAACTCGATTACCCATATCATCAATATAATATCCCTCATAAAGGTACGATAAATCATCATAATAAAACGAATAACATCGACCTATGAATATAATCATAAACACAATTCCAATAATAACAAACATGAATTAAACAACTCTTTAATAATAAAGATGAAAATATATTTGTAACAATGAAATATAACAGCGATGACAGTATCAAAGGCGTAAAAAATGTTACTCTATCACACGCATATTTTATTAAATATTGAGTGAATTAATACGTTGATTATTATAAATAGCATATTAAAATCTAAACAAGGTTAATATTATTTTACCTTATATATAGCATACATCCACCGCATACGCAGTGATAATCAATTGTCTTTTATAAACAACACCGATAGTTTTTCCATTCGAACAACATGTAATATTTCCCAATATACGCTTCACTCGTTTTCTTTTTATGATAGAAGAATGTCAAGATTGCATTCAACACAATCTCATAAATGAAGATATCACAGAACAATCCCACGAGATACGTCGCGATAAATCATTTTCGACTATAAAATCAAACACTGCAGTAATTAAAAGAAAAATAAAACGCGAAGAACGTTATGAAGATGAAGGTCCCCAGGCCGTACCAGAACAACTTTCGCATCGACTTTTTGTTTTCTTTCCACGTTTTTATCAGTTTCATTTGCTTGAAAGTCTTGAGCATTTTAAATCAGCTTTTCTTCGCCTTTCAAGGAACCCTAAATAAAAGTATTATTGGAATGGTAACTCAATCAGCGCAGATTCAACTAATCCATGAAAAAATGATTGCTTTTCCTGCTGAACTAAGGCTTGTTCTCTCGACTCACGTTAAGAAAAACGTGATAAAAATATACTGCAAAAATATATAAACGAACAGTAACATCAATCGTTTCCATCGTGGATTTCATGTCGAAGTAATCGCAAAGGGGCTTAAATAAACATTCCGCCTTGTTAATAAATAAATGAAGAACTTAAAATTTGATTCTTTTTTATCATCGATATCTTCGTAAAACGTGGGAATGTGCTTAGCGAAGTCATATTCTTTCACAAAGGTTACTTCTTTGAGTTTATCGTCTCACATGAAATTATTATTTCCGAGTGTTTTTGGTTTTATCTTTTTTCACTTTGGATCCACGCCCGGGTATTTATATATCTCATTTTCCACGGTTGTAAACTGTTGGAAATAATCAACGGGAGGCGCCAAATTCGGGACTTGCTCAGGCTTTCCCTTTGGGTTGTAATCTTCAAAGTCAACATCGCTAAAGTTCTTTTCATTTTTCGAAACATCATCGTCGATTATTTTAAGCGACTCTTTGTCTGATTTTTCATCGCTTTGATTCTTTTTATGTCTGATGTAGTCTTCATCATCTGCAATGCCGTAATCGTAATCAACATCTTCGAACACGTCGTCCGTGTTTCCTCAATCTTTGTTAGGAACATACTCTTGAACGCGGTACTGGGGAATGTCAAAGTCGTCTACGGAATTGTTTGTGATTTGTTGAACTTTGAAATTGTTCATATTACCACCGGTGATGTTGTAATTACCCATATTTTGTTGGTAATTACCTCGCTTCGGAGGGTTTGATTTCGGGGCTTTCTTATTGCCTTTCCTTTTAGTATTGTCGTCCTTGTTTTGATCATCCCTCAATTGTTCATTTTCTTCATTTTTATTTGTTTTCTTTTTTTTACCGTCTCTTCCTTTGCTTTTCGACCTTCCTTTATCTTTTTGATTTGCTCACTGTTGTTCACTGGGTGCACTTTCCTGGTCCTTCTCATTACGCTCATCATCGAAATTCTCTCTTGTTGATTTGTTATTATTCGTTTTCGATTTTGATTTCGATTTCGATTTCGAATTTGTATTTTCACGTCGTTGTATTTCTTTATTTAACACCCTCGACATTTGACCATAATTTACGAAATTTTCATGTTCTTTTTCTCTTCTTTGCTCTTCTTCCGCCTTCATTCTCTCGACTTCTTTTTCAATTTTACTTTGATTTCTGAGTTTACCTCATTCAACAACCTCTTCATATATCTCCCTATCGGTATAGTACATTCTATTCTCTTTCAAAATTTCCATTTTAATATTATCCAGAATATTCGCCGATTTCATTCGGTTGAAATCACCTATTGAAATATACGCAAGTCCGGCGAAAAAGCAGCATAAAGTAAGACAGAAAAATACAAAGCATTCATTGCCGTAATTCTCGCCACATGCAAACACTTTCGGATACTTCATATAAAAGAATCAACCGTTGATTTTATTTTTTGTCGGATTCTCCCCGCCTTGCATCGTAAACAAACTCAGATGCTTTGATGAGCACCGCAAATACAAATCAAGACTTACACCCGTGTTTTTGATTTGTTCGTATTGCAAGTATCTTTCATTGAAATATGTGCAGTTGGCAATGAATCCAGGGTTGTATTGGTGAACACGGACCTCGCGACGTCATTTCAGAACAGTACCATTAGGATAAACATAAACCGGGTCTTTAATGTAGTTGCTTTCTTGATCGTATTCGATCATCGAAGTGTAATTTTTACTGTAACTTAATAATTCAATCGCATTCAAATCGTAGGTATTCATCGGTAAGTACACGTTCATATACTCCTGACAATAATTAATGGTTAGTTTCCCCCCGATAGGTGTAGCGTAGAAAACATCCATTAAATATGATACTGAGTTCGAGTACGTATCATCGAAAGATCAAGGATTGTATTTATAATCTATCATGACAAGGTATAATGTGGTAAACCCCGATGAATTAAATATATATTCTGAACATATTTCCGGGTCAAAGTACGATTTGTACAATACTCTCCGATTATAAAAATAATTATTATAATCGAAAGAACGAGTGGTTTCTATCGCATTTACATCAAATGATTTCACTTCGATCACTAACTCCGAGTTACTTTGACTTCAGATGAATAGCGTGATATCACTGATTAAATTAACTAATTTCATTCCTTGTGTTTTTAAATAGCTTTGCATTGAAGAATCCAGTGTAATATAAGGCAAGTAATTTGTGTATCTTTCCCCAGGTTTCGTGTTGACAATGTTGTCTTCGGAGTATCTTTCAATACGTCAAGAGTTGATATAGTAATGTAGTTTGGTAAGAATATAATCGATGGTGATATAGAAGTTTTGGTAGTTGTCAGCGATTAAATTATTATTATTTAGTTTCAAATACTGGTATCAGTTAAAGAAATCGCTGTCGATGATATTAAAATCCATTCCGAGTTTGGTGTTTCCTTTAATGACGTATCATCACATTTCGATTGTGTCGCTTGAATACGCCATGGTACCGAACTGAGAATTGTTAGTTAAAAACATCCAATACAATTTATAAATCCCTTCTCAATAAACCCAGTTGCTTGACGTTCAATGGCAGTTGCTCCCGGTGTATCCGGTATGACATTTACACGACAGTTCTCGTACTACGATTCAACAGTCGCCATGTCCTGAACAAAAAGACTCGCTGCAAATAGGATCGATGGTATCAATCACATCACCGACGCCGTAAACACTCTCAGTGATATTTCTATCCGTGACGGAAGAATCGTAAATCTCATTCAGCGTAACTAGGACTTTCAACCGATTCCAAATTTGGGTTTTGGTCATCGTATTCCCCGTTACAATTGTTTTCGGAGGAGTCACGTCCTTATCAATACCATAAGCGTAGATAGAATAATCAACGTCATTCGTTGCATCATATGTCACGATTTCAAGTCGACTAAATCCGATGTGAATGTTATTCGAAGAATCTCGGGCGTGGATATAAATATTAATTTGTTTGTTTTTCATTTTTGCATCCGTGATAATCGGAAGTCAGTATTCATTATCCGTGATATAATTATTCGTCAGTTGTTGTTCGGTTAGTTCATTGTAGCTATATCTTGCCTCTTCACTGATGTAGTAATTAAACTTCCACGCTGTCAGACCCGGAAGGTTATCGGTACTTCATAGTAAAATATTTGTCATGTTAAAGAACCCCATTGATGGTATTGGGTAAATAATGAGACATTCTTCAAGGACATGTTCGATGTGTTTCGTGTTTTCATAGTCTACGATGTTATACCCGATCCACGAAGTTTTCACCGCTTTAAAGTTCGCCACTGTGCCAGTGGCTTCTTTGATCTCCCGCGTTTTATCGACTTTAAACGGGAAGTAGTGCAACAAAAACGGAATTTTCGAATATTTAGTGAAATCGTAATAACAGTCCGTCGGGAATTCTCTCATGCTAAACATCGACCATCACCGGAGTTCCTTGATCAGCGTTACCCCGTGGGTGGAGAAGTTATCGTTATCATAACTATCGAAAATAAGTCTCGAAGGCGTGTCTTTATTGTAATTGATATTGCTGGTAGTTAGCGTGTTTATCCCTCATTCGTTAAAATAATACTTTTGCGATTTTAAATTTGTCCCGCAGATGATGTGATTCCATTGGTAAAAGGCATGATTGCTTTCCCGGACCTTTAAAACATTGTCATCGACAGGGAAGCAATCGGCAGTGAGTTTATTATTTTGATTCGTTCATTGGATTTTCAAATGGTGGAGCCACTCGACGCTTTGGGACGTGAAGTATTTAACAGCGTCTTTATACTGATAAACAAAGTACCAGAACTCGATAGCGTATTCACTTGTATCACTACTGCTGATATTATTAAACTGAACCGTGCTATATTTGTTGAAATCATGGTACGGTCATCACTCGCATTGTCAACGTGAATTGTAGTCATCCTTTCTAAACCAATAGAAATCGTTGTAATAACAAGAGCAGTTTCAGACAGAATCTCCACCGCAATTATCACAGGCATCGATACAGTTTACACAGCCAGTCGCTGTAATTATTTTATCTTGATCATTGCACACTCTTGTCTCATCGTGGTATCAATTATAATCGCTATAGCAAGTAACATCCGTTGATACGTTGACCTCGAAATCAGAAGAAGCGATGCATGATGAAGTTAGTGTCGTGTATCATTTCTTCCGGTAGATTAAGTAATTATCATTGCTTTTATTGTTACTAACGATACCGAAAGGGTTTAGAATGAAAACGTTATAAATGCGAATGTCGCTAATACTCGCGCTCATGCCGTACCCGAACTTAATTGTATCGATGACAATGCCTGGATCAGGGACATTATAAGTATTATTTCGTTTCGCGACTACGTTTTTATAGGAGAACATAAACATGTTCGGGTAGTATTTATTGATATCATTCAAGCTCTTGTAGTTTGAGAAGGATACCAACGTCCAACCGGTACTGAATTTGGTGAATTCTTCGTCTTTGTAAAGGAGGATGATGTTCTTGTAGTATCAATTAACTGTATTCGTATCTCAATGATAACAGATATACGTGCTATCGATGTTACTAATCCTTATCATTCAAATACATTTTTCACTTGGGTTAGGCTTCATTCCCGCGTCTGTGACCTGCTTAATTCCATAGAATTTTATCCATATTGTTATCGTTATCGGGTTAAACGATGTTAAGCTCACGCCTTCGCCGATTAAATTCACAGTTAAATCCTGGGTGATTTTATCAGATATTTGCATATAATAGCCCGTGTTGATACGGCATTCGCTTTCGAATCAACTGTATCCAGACGCGCATTGATAGCAATTATTATAATTGTCACTGTAGCATCGGATGCACCCGGTAGCGCAAGGTCTTGCAACGGTAACTCCAGTCCCGGATTCAATAGACACAACATATTTATAGTGATTACTGCTGATTCCACCGTAATCGAAATTAGAAGTTGAAGAGTAAAGTAACACGACATCGTCTAAATAATAAATAGAATTGATCTCTTTTGGCATTTCTAAATCGAGGGGGTGAGATAATAAATGTGTATCCGCGTATCGATGTCTCACCTTATTCAAGTCATTGCCTTCATTTGTGAATAGATAATAAATTAGAATTGACTGCATTGGCACTTGAACCTTGTTTCACATATTCTCATAAACTGTGTAAGTGTTCGCCGATTTCGAATCGTATCAACGAATCCGGGAATAATACGCGCTTGTCCAGCTGAATGTCAGGTCTTGCCCAAGGATTTGACATTTTTCGTCGTTCGTGCAAAATGCGACTCCTCTTGCGTTGTAAAGATAAGAAAGTCCCGATACGGAATACGAATAATCCGGTGTTGATATTTTCATATTGACATATATTCGAATTATATCTTCTCTAAGCTCAATAATCACGTGATTCCATTCATATTGCGATATTCTCACGAGTTCAGTATCGTCGTTTGTTCGGAGGTTACGGTAGATGACGGAGTCTGTTCCCTGCGGTTGAATTAACGCGTGAGGATAAAACCAAAAGACGTATCTATCCATGTTAGTATCGCAGAATTCGTTAACTTTATCGAATTTAAAAGAGAATTCAAGTATATAACCGTATTGTGTTTGCTCGGTTAAAGAGACAGGAAACTCAAGGTATAAAGGATAAAAATTATAACAATGATTGAAATAATATGCTGTGCTATCGGAATGTGGAATGCACTTGAAGCCGACGCGATTGATATTATCCCCAATGCACTTTCAATTGTTCTCGTAATCGATACTATTAGTAAGTGCTTGGTATTTACCTCATCATTCAAAATTACAGAAATCAGATTCCTCCGAACTTCCCGGTGCACGGTTAACTTCATTTGGTTTGCTGCATTGACCAGGATTGCATTTAATCGGATTTTCCGAGAAATCGAGGTAGAAATTTGATTTACATTCTAAAGGAAGGCAATTGTAATCCAGTTCATGATTCGCATTTTGCGTTGCGCATTGTGTCTTGCAACTCATTGTAGAAGAGTCATATTTCGTGAGGTCGTTCGGTGAACATAAATAAACTCGCCCTTTTGTCAAGTAATCGCTTCCTCATTCAAGTTCTATTGTTCTCGCAGGCGGAGCCTCAGTTGGTAAATAATAATTTAATACATTTGTGTTAAAATTTGTGAAGTCGATTAATAATCTCATCGATTTCAAATGCAAAGAATTTGTAAATCAAACCCTCGAAGTAGAAAGCTTTGGCGGTAAATACTCACTGAATAAGTAGACATGGCTGATAACAATGTCGATATCTTTGCTACCGTATTCGATTATGAAGTTCGAGATTCCTTGATGAGTGAATCAATATTTAAACGGGTAGTCCACGGATTGCCCTGCGTAGGTTATTTCTTTGTTGACTTGTTTTTCGATTGCAGTTGAGCTTTCGTTTATGAAATAATATTTTTCGTTATCCCAGTGATAAGCGCATCTCAAATACATCCATTGATTATCTTGCGCGTCGCTCTGAACAGAAAATGAATCCGCATTAAGCGCTGAATCAGCGGTTTTTATTATATTTCTCCCGAATTTGTTTTTTGGACTTGTTAAGTAATCTTGTGGGAAACAATAATAAACCAAATCATTTGCTTTCGTAGTATCAGCGACGACTGATAAGGCAATATGCTTTTCCCATATTATATTGACACCCAAAATGAAGTCCGTTGGATTTACGATTTTTATCCACGTTTCTATAGTATATCTACTAGTGGGAGACGCTTTGATATTTGACGCGTTGATTGCTTTACTCCCGCCTTTCGTTTGGATTTGATTTATTTTCAAGATATCCGTGCAATATTCTGTGTTCTCACATAAATGTAATTTTTCAGTACTATATGTCATTGGAAAATAAGCAAATGTATTTGATATTTTTCAAGTATAAGAAACAACAGCAGCACTGTAAGATTGAGGAATATGATCAGGATTGTTGATAAAGTCGATAACTTGACTCAGACCGGGGATAGAATTATTTTTCACTGCGGTAAATGTAATTTCATCTGTTTTTAAGGTAATATCATTCCAAATCCTCAACTGTCGAATTAATAAATATCCTCTTGATTGGTTACCAAGATTACTTATTGTTAAATCGTTAACAGTTCTAGACGCATAACTTCCGGTGCTAACAGTTCATCGATTACCTTTGAAATCATCAAGTGTTAAATTAATACCACCACTGTTTTTACACTCCCAGTGAATCCATTTTCCTATTACAGGAATAGGTAACATAGCATCTTTCGAACAACTGGTCATATAATTATTGTCATAATAAAATTTAATCTTAAAACCACCAATTCAAAGGGTAAAGGTTGGATCATTTTTAATGATCATACTCGTTTTGAACCACAATTCGATTCCCGACTTACTATTTAACGAAATGTTACTCGCAAACTGCATTTTTCAAGTTGAATATCTGTTGATATCAATTGTATCAAGTTTATAACATTTAATTAAATTCGAACTGTCACTCACGATGATATCGTATAACGAATCCGCAGAACAACTACACGCTGCGCTATTATTAGCGAGGTAACAAAAACTTCCACACTCATCCGAACATTTTTCAACTTTGAATGAATTGTTTTCTATGGTGAGGACTTGTTTCTGGGCGGGATACGCTGAATTGATATAATTATCTTCATTGAACGCGATATCGTAATCAATAACGCAGATTATATTAGTATCAGTTAAACCTGATACACAATCGGGAGAATCGTCCTTGATGATATTTTGAGGTATGATTTGAGATGAATAGTATTGATTAGTTTCGAATGCGTAACTGTCGATTAAAACATATGGATACACCTTGAATTTCGCTATGGAAAAATAGCCAATTTTATTATGAAAGAAATAATTCTCAAAGGTTCAATAAGAGTCACAAGTTCAAGTCGGGATATTCCGACCTCCAACGATGATACTATAGTAACAAGCAAACGAATCCCAATTATAGTAAGCAATGGAGAAATGAGTATATTTCCCGAGGAAGTCTGAATAATCAAAACTTGCTATTGTATTTGCGGATGATTTTGTTGAAATAATATTTATGGTAGGGGTTGGAGAAGCAATGAAATTGATTTGTCAAAAGTCCATGCTCATAATTGTCGCAGGCCCTGTCCCGGTAACACCGTTTAATTTTCACCAAAATGAAATTGTTACTGGCCCACTTAGCATAGTTGAGTTTACTTGTATTGAGGAATTGCTTCCGCTTCAAAGCGGTAATTTTCAAACATAATAGTTATTAAATGTCGAAGGAAAACTTTCACAATTAGAATTTCGAAAATAAAAATTACTTTGACATGTCGTGCATTCGCTTGTGAAGCGATTCGAATTGCCATCACCAAAACAGTTCTCGCAATTACCGTTGCAGTTCTGGGAAGTGCTGTCGTTGTTAATATATTTGTTAGTGTATATGTTGTCTTCGGTGTTGCTATTGTAATTATAGAACTGCCTGTTTTCGTAGACGTAATTAACACCGGATGGGTTAAGGTTGAAAGACTGTGACGTATCTGATTGTAGCACGTTATTATTGATTTTATTCATTGTTAATGGAAGAGAAAGGCTTATGTAAGAGTAATTCGGAACGAAAGGGGGGATGTTCATACCGGCGATGTTATAATTAAAAGCCTTTGAATTGTAAAGTTTTTCGTAAACATAGTTATTGTATACGACATCGTCGTTGATATCTGGATAAGTGTCGACATCCCATCAGCGAATGTGCTTATAATAGCCGCTTGTCCAAATAATGTTTACACCTCAGCTGCAACTGTTATCGTTATGGCAATATGTTATATACGATAAAGAACTTCCCGTAAAGGACGCGGAATAGTTGACAACGTTGTTTAAAAATATTTTACCTTTGCTTATTCCGTTTTCCTCACGTACACCAACCGTAAATTTATTCCAGTTGTTAATATTCATAAACGGGAGAATGTTTTGTGAAATATTCCCAGAGTTACCTTCGACACCAAGATAGGAGAAGGAGTAATCGTGGAATATTTTAAAGGCGTCTGTTGCGAAGATGTATATTCTTTTATGTTTATACATATTTGTGTTTGGCGTGTTATTCAAGCGCAAGGCAATGTTCGTTTCATATCAAAACTCGAATTGTAAATAAAACGATTTATATACTTTGTTGAGTTCGATTTTCACAGGGGGGAGATTGAATAAGTAACTATAATACATATTCCCTCTGTATTCATTCTTCTTGTTGTCGAAAGGGTAGCATTTATCAAATATATTTACAGAATTACCATTGCAAGAAGTCATAATAGGAACAGGATCATTGCAATAGGTTTGTCCACTACATTTATTATTGTTGCATGAATTGCATGTTTCTCAGGCGATTCCGGATATAAACGTGTCCTTTTCTGGGTTTAACCCGACACCGAATGTGTATATATTGTAGTTTGCAGAGATGATATTTTTGCATTCGCCATCTATTATTATCGTTGATGATGTTGATGTTGGTGAATTCTTTATGTCACAAGCATAAGGCTTGTTGTTATCATAGCAAAGATAATTATTCGACGGACAAGTAATTGATGCTGTACCCCCAATCGCAAGGGTAAGTGCTTTATTCTTTTCATTTATTCAATGTAATTTTCTTAACTGAATACAATTTGTTAAATCGACTTTATTTATCGCTGAACCTAAGTTAACTTCCTTAGGAATAATATCACTAATTGGCGAATAATAATGTGTAATATAACTATCAGTGGCTGATTTCTCGATCACATCTGCAAAATCGCAAGACATAATTAATTCGGGAAATTGTTTCGTGCCTTTGAGAAATCGCCAAAATCGAAGGTATTCGAATCCTTTATTATTATTTGGGAAAATTGTTGCGTAAACGTATCAATCCCGTAGAATAGTCGATATTGAGCCATGGAAGCTGCTCATGTTTTTGATTTTAACTGTTGTAAAATCATCTTTCCGATAAAACTTTTTGAATATCGTGTCGGAAGGTGTTGATACCGATGGTGTAGTTCCTTTATTATAAAATCAAAAGTTTGAGTTGAATGTCTTATCTGTAAAGGCTGCAGTTGACGGACCATAGTTGGCTAAGTATATATTACCATAGCCGGTGTGTTTATTTAATCCTCCTCTAAAATATACCCATTTATTATTAGATGAATTACTCAGGCTGATAGTCCAAATCGAAAAGGGTTCTTTATTTAATATGCTCATATCAGTTCGTGTTTTGATGTCTTCGATATTGATCAAGCCATAGGCTTTGTGATATAATTGAAACGCGGTTCAACTGAAGACGTAATTACTACCTGCATTCACATAAATGGAAACCACGAAGAAATCTTCGACTACGAAATGCATCACACCTTCATGATCTGTTGTGGTTCCACATAAAAAGATCCAGAATGAAATCGAGGCTGCATCGGATTTAATTGCTTGCACTTTGTCGAAAATGATTTCATCGAATACATTGATGTTATAATATTCACTAGTTGGGGTTGAAGTATCATTCGGGAAATCAGTCCATCAACAGAAATTGGGGGAAATCAGCAATATAAGTCAGAAATGGCTTAAGAGTTGAAAAGACAATTTTGACATTTTTATTATTTAATTAATAAAAGTGAGATTGTTTTAATGATGTTAAAATAATATTTAGAAGGGGATGAGATATGAGATATATGTTTTTGGTATTTTATATTAAGCATTTAGGAGTGGAACAGGAGTGGAAGATACCAAAAAAGATTGTTTCATTGTGTAAGATGAGAGAAAATATAAGATAATCTATTATAATTCTTTGTTGTTTAGTTAAGATTAATTTTATTTCTTGACACGTTCATTTTTGGAGGATCATACGATTGCAAAACAATGGAATGTATAAGGTATTTAATTTCATATTTCCTAGAATTTCTCACACAGATATCTTATGATTATCTTAGATGAAATACATTCACAAAGCGACTTTTGGAAATTAGCTGTGTTTGAGAATGTGTCACATGTATATCTAAGTTCGGAACATCAGGTTACTTGGGATAATTTCATAGTTTGTATTTTGTTGTGGAATAAGAGATGTAGCAACATTTAAAAACTTTCTGAAAGAATTGCTCAAAAAAGCGATGCTATTCTGGACAACTTCACAAAGAAATCAGAAGAAAGTTATTAAACATTTCATTCCAGAAACAATAACAAATAATGTCAATTACAGTTATGACGAAGGGAGTCAAATAATTACTAAAAAAACAGCAAAACGACTCTTTTTCAACACATGAATACCAATGATTTCTTGGGTAGGCATATACGTTGGATTAACCTATTTCCCAAGTCTTTCCTTCACTTACATTTGTTTAACTAGAATAATTATTTTCTTTCCATTTATCTTCATTTACCACTCGGCCTTTTTTATCCTATTTTTCTTTTTTTATTCATTTTTTCATTATTTTCATCAATTTACTTCATATTGTTTCTTCATGTGACAACACCTCCCACATTTATTTCATTGTATTAACAGGCACGATTCTTTAAATGAGCACAATCTTTGCAGAACCATCATTTTTTTATTTTGGTTTTCCTCCATGTCTTCCCTTACTTCTTGCTTCGTTCACCAAATTATACGAATTTTGAACTTTGTGCTAACCTATCCAAAACTTTCTCTAACTCGCACATTCATTGAATATGTCCTCTTCACGCATATCCTTCAACGTTCCACCAATTCCCTCCAAGTGTCGTATTAAATCCACACCAAGTCTAATGTTTCATCATTCCCATTGAATTCATTATATTGTATTGAATATTAATCTCCGCATTTCTTAGTTTATTATAATAAAAAATATTATTCAAACTAATTTAAATATGAAAGTAAAGAGCATCCCTCCCAACGGTCCTTCAACGTGAACACATCACTTTTTTTATAAAAATAAAACTCCTCAAGAACACCAACCAATACTTTCTTTAATATCAAACAAAAAAATATTTCCCGAGAAAACAAAAACCTGGCAGAAATCCCAAAATGAAATTAGTCAAACAAACCCTACAATTCGGGTTAATTCCGCTAACAAAGATCCAAGAAGTAAATGATATGTAAATAATAATCATAAGCAATCCCAGGAAAAGCTAGTGAAAAAACATAATCTCAACACTGACTCCCAAGTAAAAATATCGTCAAGATTTACTAAACAATGTAAAAACACGACTGAACAAGCATCAAATGGTAACCATTTAACTTGCGAGATCGACAAAAACAGAAGTAACAACTCAATAGGTAAAGACCGATATAATATCTCATACAGTCGGGATAACATCTCATGAAGCAAGGAACGTAAAACAAATACAAGCGAATACATTAATACAACAATAAACAAAAATGAAAAAATAAGAACAATTAAAAAGGGGAGATTGAGCAGGAAGTGATTAATTCGAAAAAAAATAACGAAGAAATCAGGGAATTTGAATTATGAACCCATAATAAAAACCGACTTTGCAAGGGATTGATTCACTGGGTACACAAGATACAGTCACCAAGATATTAATATCAAGAAGATAAGGACTAAGATACACTCCTATTACAATAGTAAAAATCACAATCCTTT
Organism: Balantidium ctenopharyngodoni; assembly: GCA_036325645.1. Classification (NCBI taxonomy): domain Eukaryota; phylum Ciliophora; class Litostomatea; order Vestibuliferida; family Balantidiidae; genus Balantidium; species Balantidium ctenopharyngodoni. The sequence goes on from JAWNBB010016906.1 coordinate 18,245, forward strand.
AACTTCAATATCAAATGCAACTCGGATACAGAACGACAGTAAATACATAGCCTATACCAACAACACATCCTCACGGAACGATATCGCCGTCACTGAGGGTATGGAATTGAATAAAGATATTTTCAGAGAGTGAATCAAAGATGATGACGAGGACATTCGCAGTCGATGCGGATGGACCGAGCCTCAGGATTCACAAAAAATTAATCTTCAAAAACGCAAAAACGGGATGAAAAACATCGTAATTTTTACAGAAAAACTCTCAGAAAATATTAAGAATGACACGAATCAATTCTTAGCGACGAGTACTAAGAGCTGTTTCAATAATATAAAGCTTCCAAATTCTTATTCAAGTGATAAAGGAGTATCACTAGCATCGAAGAGTAACGGCTTCTCTTCGAAGGCGTATTACTCTCAGAGTAACGTTACGAATAACTTCCCGAATAACCATAAACATTTAAAAATAGTATTTAATCAAAAGGTGAAAGAAAGATTAAATAACAAGCAAAATATCTTAATAACATCACCGAAAAAGTGTAATGATGTTCCTCATAACTGTATCACTAAGGAGAAGCAAGTTGTGGATACGATAGGAAATGACAATGGACTCGCCTTACAAAATGTAAATGCTGCAGATATCAATGATTTAAAATTAAATTCAAACGCGAAAAATTTCGTAGAGGAGCGTTTAAAAATAATGAAACAACAGTTTAAATTCCTTCTAAACGAATAATTATTTTTAGTCTTTTCAGTAATAGGTAATTAATATTTCATCAATGATTTCTATATATAACTACACAACGTCTAAGTATTATTGTTGTTTTATTTACCTTCTTTTTCAAGGCATCCTCCTTCCCATTCTATCAAAATGTCAGTGTCAACAGCCTCGAATAATCAAAAGAAGTCGAATTTAAAACCCAATTTTGTACCGTTCAACATACACAATATCTTTAATACATTAACATAATAATGTAATATTTAATTTTTTTTAATACATATACACCTCAATAATTATTATAATTCATTAAGAAATCATAAAACATTAATAATACCGTAATGGAAGAGCATTTCATCGACACTACACTTATCAACCAAGTCAACGTTACAGAAGACACTCAACGTCATTTCTGTGACAATTATTACGACCCGAAGACATCAGAGAGAGTCTGATGCATTGAATTACAAAACAACAATCAGATTTATATCCAGTATCAAGAGGACTGGGAAATCAAGGATGTAAGTTTATATTGACGTTTTACATTTATTCCAGTTAATCAAAGCCATTTACAATCACAAAGAATTCTCGAAAATTTACAATAATCGTGATTGGATACTAAACGCGCCTTTTTTCCTACCGTTATTCGACCTTCATTTACTGTTTTACCGCCTGATCAAACCGGAATACCTTACGAAATTAGCATATGATGTTAAGATAGACCATCTCCATGAAATGGGATTATGAAAAAACCGTAAACACCATTTTCTGCTTTTCAAAGACAATCGCGCAAGTTCCAACTATTCCTATATCAAAACCCAAAATAAAAAGGAGTCCATCCAAGCGCAAATCGATAACAATTTTAATTATTTCACCCAATATTCAACGTACTTACCAAGGAACAACTGTCTCAACATACTCAAATCACACCCTGAATGATTAGACTATTTCCAGCGTTGCAAACTATCACTCAACAATTTAACTACTCTTAACTTAAACTCACTCGCTAATGAAGAAGAAAACCTCGATTGGTTTGTTTACGACGAAGAAAGCGTGAACTTCCTTTTAAGCATGGAAAAGCTCGATACGGAAATAAAATCGCATTTGAAGTTCATCAACAAAAAAATATTTTTCGAAGATCGAAACGAATTTGTTGTTTTAGAAAATAACGACTGAACTAACTTTTATATCAATGTTAATTATATCATTAAACACGAGAAGAAGGAAGAAAACGAACTGGTGACAAGGAAAATTCAAATATCAAATACAACCACATCAAGGGAAATCATCGATATTATCAATGATAAATTAAGAACGTGAAACCCTGAACTTGCTTACGATGCGCAATTGAAAATATGAAAAGTGAAGTCATGAAATGATTACATATTCAACGAAACCCTCCCGTGAGTTAATTATACGTATATCAACGAATGTTATCGACTGCGTAAAGAACCGGATTTTGTCATTGTTGATAATCCTTTGTACATCGACTACGATACCGGCGAACGAAAGGCCGTTGATGTCGAAGACATCAACAACACGAACGCTAATTGAAACGAATACTATCAAAAGCAAATCGAACATTGACAAAACATCGCCACGAATAAACCGATCGAAGGGAATGAAATGAACCGTGAAGCAATTATTCAAACCCTGGGCAAGTCCCCACTGCAGGTAGAAGAAAACAAATACACAAACGATAAATGATTCAACTTTGTTACCGATTGCGTTAATGACATTAATGCTTTAATCAAGGAGAGTCTCGACGATTTCTTAGGGAACGAACAGATGTTCGATATGCAGAACTTTGACAATTGAGCAGGAGAGATCAACGATTTCAAAGGCTTTGACGAAGACGATATCAATGGAATGAATGAAAAGTTTTCCGTTTCTTCAATTTCGATAAATCAAACGATGTGACAACAATCGTTTTGTAATAATATCTCAATGCTCAACACCACACTGCTCAACCCACAGAAGAAAAGGCATATCGTCGGTGTGAAAACACCGAATGTATTCTATGAGTGCGAGAAATGATCAGTAGAGTATAAAAAAATGTACGATGATCAAGCACAATCCATCAACATAAAGGATATCGAACGCCCCTTTTCGATTTGACTCCGCTATGCAAAGTGAAACAAAGACTACCAAAGCACAAATTTAGAGAACGATAAAAATGTTCCTTCATGAGTGATTATTATTTTTAAAATGCAAGTGCTGTGCGGTAACAAGAGCTTTAGTAAGCCACGTCAAATTAAATGGGTTAGTTTACTCGGGGATCAGCAGCCTAGTTTCAATAAAAGAATTTACTTCGACATTAACTACAATTCAGTTCCGAATTTCGTGAGTGTTCTCTTCAAAGTAAAGCATGTTCTATATAACAGCAACAATGAAATAATCGGGAGTTCCCCTGTCGGATGGTGTAATTTCAGGTGATTCGATCATAATAAACGCTTTAAAAGCGGGACACATAAACTAAGCTTGTTTGATCGTGTGTTCAACGATGACGCGTATTATTGCTTCACCGATAATAACGCAGAAAACACTTTAGATATCTACTTCGAGCTCGATTCCTTTGTTCAGCCCATGATCAACAAAGTCACGAAAATAAAAAATTATACTTTTAATACGGATTCTTGATTGATTAACCAGAAAGATATGACAAAAATCGATGAAATCAAAGGCAAAAGTCCCTTCGAAGAGTGAAATAATTATGATAAGGAAATCCTTTGGTCTAATCGCTACATCCTGGCGAAGATGCCGCATATGGTATCGAAGTGATGACAGTGTTTCAATTATAATAACCAAAAACACTGAATCGAGCTTGAAAAGATATTTGAACTCGCCGGTAATTTAACGACGATACAAGCGCTTGATTTATTAAGCGGTAAGTTTTGATATGAATCGATAAGGGCATTCGCGGTCAAGTGTCTACGACAATCCCCATCGAAAGAAATCGAAGATAACTGATACCAATGAGTACAAGCCCTAAAGTATGAAGTAGATCATTCAAGTGAATTAGCGAAATTCTTAATCGAAAGGGCAATAAATTATCCCGTAACAATCGGGCACAAGCTGTTCTGGTACTTAAGAAGTGAAATGTTTAACCAGGATGTCCAGCAAAGATACGGGCTTTATTTAGTGGTGTTTCTAAATAAAATCGGTCCCCATCTCCTCAACATTTACAACGATGAAGATTTTTGAGTAAAGAATCTATTGAAAATACTAACAATACCAATGAAAAAGACGTGAAATAAAGAGCAACGCAAGCAATTATTCAACGAATCAATCAACGCGTTCAACCAAACAATCAGCTTCGATAAAAAGAACATCAGCTTACCTTACAATTTCAAAGTTCAATTCAAGGCAATTGATCTTGATAAAAGTGAACTTCGAAAGGAGGAGAAAAATATTTATAGTTTGCATCTCTCTTGCATCAACCCGGACGAGTTATCCGACGAAATAAAACTCGCGTTTAAAAAAGGAAAGGATCTCCGTGTAAACAAGGTCGTTTTGGATTGATTTAACACAATGCAGAACATTTGGTGAGACAGAAACATCGATGTGCAAATGACGTTGTATAATTTCTTAAGCACTGGCGCCAATCACGCGATGATTGAACAAGTTAATAACTACGTCACGTGAGATGAGGTCCATAAAACAGAGTCAAACGTTTTCACGAAAACAAATCTTAAGAAGTGGCTTGAGAATTATTCCGACGTTTCGAAGAAGGAGTACACGGCGAACTTTTGAAATTCTATCTCCGCCTACTGCGTCAGCACGTTCATTTGAGGTATCCAATCACGAAATGAATTTAATATGAAAATTAAATTAAACGGCGAGATTTTTCATACCGATTTTACCCATATTCTTGGACATGTTAATGTTGCAAACAATGGTAAGTACCTACAAACACCTTTTTCGTTTTACAACGAATTTCTCGGCCCGTGAAGAGGGGAGAAAGGGGAAGAATTCCTTAAATTCAAGGAAATAATATGGCAACAATATTCGATTATCCGAGACAATAAAGATGTGATTATTACTCTGTTGAGGGTGTGATTATGTAGTGGAATCAATGAAATCGATGATAAAAGCATTAAGCATTGAGAATTGAGTTTAGCTTTGAATAAAAAGGAGGAAGAAGCCAAGAAAATACTCACCGACCATTTAAAACGTTGCATCGATGATAATAAATAAGTGAAACAATTAGAATTAATAATTTAATATGTATTCTTAAGCAGATGTGTGGTATAAAACAGATTTATTTTTTATGCGTGTTTACTCTCTTCTCACCTGCCGATGCTCAAATCTAAAACACGGTTTTTATGGTTGTTCTTATTACTCGTCTTCACGGAGACACTATTATCGGCATTAAAGTCTACTAATTGGTATTCAGCTGATACTTTATACGAGTTCCATATTTTTCTCACTAAATGCTTCGGGGTTTCCTGGGCTTTCACCCGGGGACTAAATGATATTCGAGGTGCTTTTTTCTCAACTATATCATACTTCGGTTCATAGTAACATATCGAGGGGCTGTTGTCCTTTAATTTCGGGTTAGAATCGTAATCATTTCTCTGCTTCATTTTATCGAAATTGGGAACGCCTTTGATATTCTTCAAATAATTAAAAGGCTCTCAATAAGTAAGTTTATCTCCTTTTCCACCACAAATGAAATCTTTCCTCGGAGTGTATTGACTAAACCTGAGTGCATGATTCGTGCTTTTCGATCCGAAACGTGAGATAACGCTATCAACTTTCGAAACATTATTACTACTATTATTGCTGATATTCCCAACATCATTCGGATGTGTGATATCAATTACTCTTTTCCTTAAATTTATGATATTATCCTTTGTATAATGTTCTTCTTCTTCTTGCTTTTCATGCGCATTTGGTCATGTGATACTTATCCTATTATTGCGAGCATTTCGATTAGATTGTTTGTTCTTACTGTCACTGATAAAAATATTTGTTATTTTACTATGATATTAAATTATAAATAGAACATTTACGGAAGTATCGAATCGTAATTGGGATTGTACTTGCAAGGGTCTGGAACATCGGGGATTCATTGCAAATATTTTTTACGATTCATTTGCTTTTCGATTTTCATTTTTTTTTCGTAACGTCGTTGAATCTCGGCTTCAAAGATGTCGTTTTGAGGTTGTTGTTTATTTGAAAAGGAGGTTGAATCAATCATTTTATCGTTGCTATGTAAAGGGAAGTGTTAATGTGGTTTAGTTTACAAATTTTTTTGATTGTCGTGAGAAGTTTGTTCGTTGTACCCCACGAATTCTTTGGGTTGGAATATTTTGGGGTATTTAAGCCCGTTGAGTAAACTGGTTCAGCAGTTGTTTTTGTATACGCGTTGAAGGGAGTTTGAATAGTTTGAATATGTGTCAAATTTGGTGATTGAGGATAACATGTTGATCATTTTGTTGTCTTTCATTGCAGTTTATATTTCGTACAGAATATAAATATAAATAGAATAATAATTAAATGTTTGAGTTGAGGTTTATGTGTTTAATTAAACAGGGGATTGGGGATTGGGCCCAATCCCCAATCCCCAATCCCC
>JAWNBB010016915.1:0-11866 GCA_036325645.1 Balantidium ctenopharyngodoni
AATCCCCAATCCCCAATCCCCATTTTAATTGTTTTATATTTGAATAATTCCCATATCCCATTGTATTTTTATAGGCATTAATGAGAACATTCACAAAGCTTATTTCTTTAAAGTAAAAAACTCTTATCATAATTTTACGAATCTTGGTTTTGTATACTTGACAAATAAATTCAATTAAGAAAATACATTATTAATATAATCAAATCTGAATTATAATCAACCTTTTGTCTACTGAATATTTAAACAAATTCCCATTTTTTTACAATTTTCCCAAACGAGGATGTAACTAAAACACTATCATTGTTATTAATATCAACGCTAATGAACTTTTCATCAATACCTCCCTTGTAAGTTTGCAGACATTGCCACGTATTTATATCCCATAATTTTATAGTTGAATCAAAGCTCGTTGTTAAAGCATATTTATTGATTCTTTTTGTAAATTGTACATCGCTCACAATATCACTATGTGCAAATATATTTTTCATATAATTCTTTGGTTTACGTCAGTCCCATACTTTGATAGTATTATCTTCCCCACAAGTAATCAATTCATTGCAATTATTAGAAAACTTTGTCTTTCATATCTTACCGGAGTGCTCACATAGTTCTTTTAACATTTTACCGCTTCGAATATCCCATATCAAGCATCAACCGGCAACGTCGCTCGTGCTGAGTAATGCACCATCACTTTGGAAGGAGAAGGATGTTAAAGGGTGTCAATGACCTTCTTGACATAAAAATTCTTTTTTTTTAATAATATCCCATAAACGAAATGTCAAGTCATCGGAACATGAACCAAATATCGTATTAATTACAGGGTTGAAATCTGCGTAAGTGACACGTGATTCGTGTCCGAGGAATCGATGAGATTTTTGCTTTTCTAAATTTGGGTTTAAAGACCAAAGACGTATCGAAGAATCATTTGAGGATGTTATAATATTTGGACCATTCGGATCTAATAGTTCTTCATTACCACAGAAAGGATTGAAAAATAAAGTGTTTACTTTATCACTGTGTCCAATTAAGGTAAATAATTTAATAAACGTGCTTAAATTAAATATCGTCGACACTCCTGACCATCCCCCAACTCCATAGTAAACACTATCAGGAGAGATTGAACCTCGGGAGCATCCACGTACATCTCCAATTTCTGAAAGAGTATATTCAAAAGCATAATTCTTACTGGTTGTATTTATATCATCTTCTGTATTTCGTTGATTTTTAGAATATCAATACTCATTATATTTATCCTTCGCGAGGCGATACGTGCTTAACGCAATGGATTTATATGTAATTTCCTTGCGGAAATTTAATAAGTCATCAGTGCCTTCAGTGTAGAATTCCTCTTGATGTAGTTTATTTTTTTTTGTTAAATCATCTGAGAGAATATTGTTTCAAAAGTCAGGGATGCCATTGTTTTCGAGGACAATTTCTTCAATTTTTTGTCTTCAGCGATCTGCACGTTCATAAACTTTCTCGTTTTCAAGTGTTTCAGGCTCATCAATTGCCTTTCATTTGCTTTGTATTTCTTTATCCGTTGTTGGTCATGCGATAGATCTTGCAAGTTTTTGCAAATTGAATTTTCTTAATATCTCCTCATCAACTTCCACTTTACTTTTATTATTTTTCAATTCTGGAATATTATTAATATCAACTCCTTCTTCTTTATTGTGACCTCATTTGCTTGTGCTTTTCATAATAAAGTTAATAATAAAATAATAATCAAAATGATAAATAATAGTATATGTCTCCCTCAAACGAACCAGTGTTTCTCTTTAAGTTAATAATTAGAAAATATCCACTTTAATTATATTGAAATATGAATAAAAAAAAATTCGCATAAATCAGTCGTCTGGGACAATGTTAGTATTTATTCTTAAAGCAATACAAAATGATATTGTTAATATGTATCCTTAAATATCTCTAAGCTCCAAATATATAAAATAAATATATTTATCTTAATACAAAAAGCGAAATGATATATGAAAACATAAAGTATTCGAAATAACATTTCATAAGTGACCCTACAAATTGTTCACTACGATGGATCTACATCAATATCAATACTACTCTCATAAGAAATAGCATTTGTTGTATTATCGTCGTTATAAATCAATCAATATTCCTTAATAATTTCATGTACCATTTCCGGGTTTTCAATCATGTCTTTGATATTTTGTTGATTCATTTTCTTTAGTAGTGCTATAATGACTGAATCATTCTCGAGGCATTTGTTATTCTCTTGTATCTCTTGGGTATCTTTTCATCCTTTATTTAAAGCAGAGATATAATTAGTCAAACTTTCTTTTATTCTTAGAAAAGGATCCTGAAATTTCCAGAAGAAAAATTCGCTGTTACTAAGCAGTATGTTTTCAAGAGGGATTTCATACTCATCTCCAAATTGTCCTTTTGGATCTGACTCATTACATACAAGTACGGTAGTATTCTTCATTTCATCCTTCGAACGAATCAATGAGAACTTTTTCATACTTTGTATTCACCGATTATATGAATTTTTCTTTTCGTTGAATCACTGCGTTCCATATATAATCTCCGGGTAGTATTCTAAGTAATTCAAATTATTCAAACAAATTGGCATGAAGGCGTCATGTAGAATCTTAGACCGTATTAAATTCATTTTATTAATTCTGTATAGATTCAGCCGTTGCGAAAGCGTCAACGATGTAATGAAAATATCGTTAATGTTAATAGGAAGAAGTATGTTTGAAGAATTTAAAATATTAGGTTGGGTTTTATTGAGAAGTGAGAGTTGCACAAAGTTAATTGAGGATAAAAATATAACAAACTCATTGAAATCAAGGTAATCACCTGCAGTTTTGTTGACCTTTTGTATCATTTGAAGATTATTTTTTTTAAGGAAATTCTGAAATGATGCCTGTGTACTCCTCTTTCCTTGTCAACTTTTCTGCTTTTCTAAATTACGACGGATTGATATTTTTTTCTCGCTTGACTTTTTTTTTTCCAACGGGCGATTACTAAAGTTTAATTCGTTTTGCTCTTCATTGCTTTTTTTGTAATCAATTTTTTTGTCAATTATAGTAAGCATTTTATTAACGATACTATTCATTATTATATATGAAGCCTGATGTTTACCAGTAAACGTTGCTTCATAATCTTCGCTTCATTTAAGGTAAATTTGTCAGTTTTCATATGAATTTGTTAATGAATTTTCATAGAGTTCGATCTCGCTGATGCATTCATAAATGTATAACTCAAGAAAATAAAGTTTACTTTTTTTCTCTTCTTCTATTCAATATCTCCATTGGTTGATTTGCAATCAAGCAGCGTTTCATGTTTCGATCGATTTTTCTTTATTACCTATTGAATACGCGGTTCAACCAAGATTAATGTTTAACGATACTAATATTTCATGATCTTTATTCCCATTATCAGTCATACAATAAAAAATTGCTGCTGTATAAACATCCATAGCAACGCTTGGCATTTGCTTAAGAATTCAACTTTTACCAAGCATCATCGCGGCAAATGAACACAAATGTTTATATATCCCGATATTTCTTGCGATTGTTTCTATGAATTTTAAGTACTCAAGTTGTGCAGTCATATATAACTGTTGATTTTCTATTTCATAAGCGCATATCACACTTGATGTATACAACCTTAAATATTTTTCTAAGTATTTTTTATAGTTTTGATAGCTTCCATTTATCACTATTGCCCTTGGACGATGTAGTAAATAATTATCAAAGAATTCTTTCATTCCTTCTATTTCCCATTCTTGATAAAATTTATAAAGTGAACTTTTTGCGTTGTTTTTATCGTTTCGATATATAAATATTTTTACGCAAAGGAGAATATTACATCAATACTCATCTACGAAATCATAAAAGAAAAAGACTTTGTGTTCTTTAACAAAAGTCATTACTTTAGGGAATAAATGTTTTACCTGATGAAGTCGGGTTTTGCAGTCGGAGAGTAAAGAATTCATTAATAGTTCTTGTTTATTGCTATCTTTGCATATAATAATATATTTACGTCGGTGGTACAAAGAAACGAAAATGAATTTGCTTGCGTTCTTTAATGTGTCACACCATGTTCTGTGCTTTTCCCAATCCCTTGCTTGACAATGTTCACTACAATAGCTGACTGCGAGGCAGTCTGGACATTTTCACAACACTACTTTTTTTTCGCATATACAGCACACATTTAGGTTGGTTATTGTATTATCGAGCATTTTTTAAAGGATTATGTTTTTAAGATTTAATACTGAAATATAAAATAAATGTAAAACTATGTCGAAGTTTCAAGATAACATTAAATTCAGTGTATTCCAATAGTAGACAGGCTAATCAAAGCAGACACAAGCAAAGAACGTGGGGATAGTGGGAGGAAAATGAACACCAATTACGCATCGAAGCAGTCAAGAGGAAACTGAATTTCGAGAATGTGGAAGCGAAGTTCAAAGAAAAATATGAAAAAGAAAGCAAAGAAGAAAGTGACTCAGGAAGAGATTTTTATTTCGAAGATCAAATGAAAATATGCAGTAAAACTAGGACATATTTAAGAAAAGTGTTCGAAGCTAGTCAAAGACCCACAAAGGAGATCATTCAATTAAACCAAAGTTTTAATTAACAAATAATATGCAATGAGAGGTGGATAATCAAGGAGAATCTGAACATTTGCTTATATAAAAGAAATATTGACTTCCCTGAGTATAACAATTCAGAGCATCAACCAATATGAAAGAACATTCAGAAACGTAAAGGAATCAATTGAGTTCCAGTAAGAGTACGATAATTCGAAGATGAAGATCAGTGGCCACGTTTTTTTAAAGAAAAGTCTACGGAGAAACGCATGATTACTCCAACATAAATAATCAATATAATATCAATACAATAATCACAAAAAGAACATACTTTTAATGAGCTGTGCTTTTAAAGGAAACTAGAGTTCTAGATTCAGGATGTTTCGATAAAAAAAGAAGAGTTAAAGTCGGAAAATAACCTTATAATGCTAAACAAGTAAAAAGGGAAAGAATACCAAGAGAGAAAAAAGTGAATTTGCTCAAGAACTACTCGACATGGCATAACACATATTATATCTAAGAAGATAAAAAGCAGGAGTAGATTTTGACACAAAAATAATAAATGATTAAATAGATGCGCTTGAGAAGAAGAATTATTATGTAGCATAGATTTAAAAAAGTGTTGCAAAAATAATCAAAGAATGAGTATATGATTGATATACACTAGATATGACCATTGAAAAGACAGGATCGACAACAACTCTGATGAGTCTTCTGTATACCCTCTTGCAGTCGTTAATATTTATTCGTGGTTTTGTATTTTAAAGTTCAAAGGTTTATGCCTTAATCCTGCACATAAAACTTCATGAGTTCAAAATCCAGAGGTAAGCAAAGTGGGGAAAAATAAAAAAATATCTTTTTCTAACATGATGCTAGGTTGAAATAAAGGGAAATCAGACAGAAATCGCAGCAGCAAATTTAGAGAAAATAAAAAGAAAGATGTTTGAGAAACAAATTATTTCTAGTGATTTTTTTTAACGTTGACAAAATAGAGAATAAGTAACATTTGTTTGGAAAAAGATTATGGTAAGTAATTTCAAAATAAGTTTAATAAGAACATCTAATGATATTTTTTCATTTATCACTTAACAAAAACTTGAATTCTTCTCAGCAAAAAATAACGAACTACATTTATAAATTACATAACATCATCCGACTAAAATAACATTACAGTCATATTTGAGTAAACAATGACTCGACCTTATAAGCTATATTCATAGAGTGCAACAAATCCTAAAAATAATAACTAACCTTTTTAGTATTTCATTTATATTTTTTATTACATTAATCATCTAATTTAATACTTAGCTTTTATTGCCCTATTCATGAATATATAATATTTTTATTATTTTTCTTATTACACTTATATTGAATCTTAATTTGCAACTCTTTTCTGATGGTTTATATAATATTATAAAATAAAGCACTTGTATTATATCAACATCTGCTTTTGTAAGGAACACTTTCATACCTCATCACACTCACAACAAAACAAATTATTATATAAACCAACCATTCGAATATAATACTAACTATGCAACATCCAATAATTTCCTCTTGTGTATTCTTATACACCACCCCAAAAATCGTCAAGAAATACCAGTAGATTATATTGAGCAGGAACACTATTATTATTAAGATAAGAGTTTTTTTCTTTATTTTCCCGATATGCTTACTGCACTCGAGCTCGTAATTATTCCGAGAGCGATAGATAGAAACAAAGACATGGAGAGGAGTACTTCACAATAATATTAATCTATTGACTAACATAGATGTTCATCCTGAATAAATGCAAACCACCAATTCATATCTAAATATCGAAAAAGCGTTTCAGTTATCTCTTGTATTAAATCTCCTAGTGATATACCCTTCCGAAAAGTATCAAGCGTTAAAGAACAGTAATGTATTCGTGTTAAACAAGAAAACAATTAATCGAAGTGGCATTGGAAAGAAGTTGTTATACTGGGATAGTAAGTTAATTAGAAACAATTTGTCACGGAGTCAGTCTAGGAAGTATGTACCGAACCCTCTATCATCTTCTTTCTTTATGAAATTATCAAATGGCATCATATTCTTCGCAGCAATCCCATAATTTAGACTCTTAGTATTCGGATTGTTCTTGATATTTAGATCTACAATTTTAAAGATTTGGTCGTTTCCTGACGATTTGTCATTGTCGTTGTTGTTAGAGTCCTTGTTGTTATCGCTATCATATTCTTTATATATCTCAATGATAGGTAAATCATTATCTTTCGAAGAAAACTTTGATTGCGAAGACGACTTAGATTGCTCGTCAATACTGCTTTGTTTCTCTTTAACAATAAACCTCATATCAGAACCAGAGTCTCTTGAATTAGGAATTGAGCTTTTTTTGCTGATAGATGCTTCATCGATCTTCCTCGGAGGTGAAGAGTTCATCGCAATAGGAATTTGCGTTTTTCCCAATTTTGACATCACACTCATTTCAATATACATTTTATGAATTGAGCTTCAAAAATATATTATCACCAACACAATCTCAAGTAAACAACTCACAATGACAAACCACTGCAACCAGGCAGTCAAATGCGAAGTCGAATGCGATAAGATATTAGAGCACTTGAAGATTGCGAAATTAGATCCATTATTTAATGTTCTGTTAAAGTAAATTGTTATATTATTGTTTTTATTACTCGAGGTAATCTCCGGTTTTATCGTAATATAAGGATTACACTCGCAAGATATTCAATAATTATCATTTATTGTGATATTATAATACAAGCAAGTCTCATTTCAATAGTCGTTATTATTGTAAATTGTATTATTTCAGTATATATTATTGTTATGACATCAAGTAATCTGTTTGTAAAAGTCTCTTCGGTTGGTCAGGGTCATGTCCCTTTCTTGCATTGAATATGGTATGCAATAATCCGAGTAGAAGTCATCGTTTGAATTGAAAATGTCGATATTATTCGTAGTTTTTAGATTGTTGTATCAGATAATTAAATCGCTATCACTGATATCATCTTCGCTTCGAATACTATTGCTGTTATAAATAATATTTGAACTTTTGATTATATTATAGTTCTCACAATGACGAAGGTCAAGCTCATCCCCAGTATCGCCGTTAAAAACGATATAGTTAAATAACTCTCTATATCATGCTTTATTAGGGTAGATTGAATTGTAGAAAGAACTATTTTTATAGACAATCTCAGCAATTAGAAGTTTCGTTGTGGATGGAATAGAATAAAAAGTTCTAAGAGCAGCTTCGCAATCCTGTAGGTTTACATGGGGAACAAATAAAAGACTTGTTGTTGCTGTTGAGGGTGATCCATCTGGGAAAGCAGTTTTTGAATTGTAATAGATCAAGTCAAAATTTTGTGTTTTAATTTGCTTAATATCATTTGCGGTAATAACAATATTCGGGTTTAGTGAGTTGTTTCAGTTAACGTCACTGACTCAAGGGAGAAACAAATATAAAGAAGAAAAACTATTACTCAAAGAGGCATAAGGGATACAATTACCGGAATTGTTATTAGTTTGTGGAACATATCATTGATCAGTGTTACATTTATCGCAGTTGTTTACAAGATAGCTCCCGCCTTTCGAACAGGTTGAACAGTAGACATAGCATTTCTTGTAAGTATGATCGTTAGGATCATAATAAAAATTATCCGGCATCTCACTGTTAAGATAACAGTTCCCTGCTGGTTTATCGCCACGATAGGACATGTCTGCTTTACATGCAGTGCATTTGTTATATACATCATTCCCTTGAACAGTACAGCTAGAGCAGTTTGGGTGACATTTTTTATAAGTATTATCAGTTGGGTCTAAAGTATAATCAGTAGGTTCTGTATTTAATAGTATACAATTCGTTGTTGTTCACGCAGGGAATTCTAGGATAAATGCGTAACCATTCACGCACTCAGTGCAATTATGTTCTTGGTTAACTTTACCTATTTTACATTTCGCACATGTTTGATGACAAGGGGAATATTCCGAACCATCATAATAATAATTAGGAAACTTCTCTTCTATTTCCGTTATACTATAGCAGTAGTTTAAATTATTTGAGACTTTAAAATAATTTGAAATACATGTTGAGCAGTTATGTTTTCCAGGTTCTGGTTCCGGATCATTCGAGCAAGTTTCGCAATTGACATGACATTTTCGAAATTGACACTTCGATGAAATTACTTTTTGATAATATCCTGATATTATAGTATTAGATAGAATACAATTATTAGGATGCGTTGAACTCGAGCAATACCCATTTCAGCATTCAGTGCAGTTATTATTTTCTTGTGTTCCATATCCTAAACACTCCTTACATCCCGTATAACATTGAATGAAAATATTATTTACACTATCTAAAACATAATATCCATTTGGTGGCTCTACGCAATTTGTTGGGCTTGTACTAATAAAATAATAATTATCCTTGCATTTAGTACAATTATGTACAGAAGCATCTCCACCCCTATTACAAGTTGCACATGTCTGATAACATTGATAGTATTTATCTGCATTATTTGTATCTTTTCCTCAGTAATAATTGGTTGGTTGTTGACCTTTTTCAATACAATTATGTCAAGAATTTTCAATCAAAGCATAATTCTCAATGCACTTGGTGCATTGATTATTCGTAGGAGATAAGTTGGTGTAATCATCCGTACAAGTATCACATCGAGTGAAACATACCTTTAATGTGAGTGTACATACTTGAGAATAATCCTCAGTTTTACTTATTGAATGGTATTGGAATGAAGTGATACCAAAAGTGGTTGGATAAAACTGAATAAGCTCGCCTCAATTATACCTTTCTGTACTTGAAGATATTATAGCTCCGGTGCTACCTTTCTTTCACACACCATTAGATGGGACTGAGTCTATGACTCCAAATCAACAATTTTCAGTTTCGGAATTTGGTAATTGAGGAAAAATATAATTTTTAAAATAAAAGTCGAGATTCGTATTCATGTTTATTTTGAGAGCTATATTAGTGCAGTATCCTAAGTAAGGAATTTGAAATATAAATTGAGCTTGAGATACAGCAATATCTGTTGCAATTTTAGTATAGTGTGGATATTCAGCAGAGCTACCTGTTGGTCTTCATTGATAGTTTGATTTCCAACGATTGCCATAAATATTTGTATCAAATACCATTGTTCCAATTGTTATTGAGCCAGCAATATAATAATCAAAGGAACTCGATGATTTCAAAGTAAAACTTAGTGTATCCCCTGGCTGATAATCACCAGTTACATTTATTGATTCATACTCTTTCGTTGAGGAATTATTTATTTTCAAAGCACCATTTATGGATATCTCATAATTAATGTTCTCATTTGTAAGAATGAATAAGGATATTTTAAAGCTCGTGAAACTTGATATTCATGCAAAAACAATAATGCAATTCAGAAATATTTGAGTTAATCTCATTATTTATGTGAATTAATTATATTAAATAACTACATATATCTCTCGATAGTAAGCTTTGCTCGCATATTAATTTATATATTAGTTGCTGTTATTATTAATGGAAATTGGTTCACAAATTCATTGTAATAAAAATAACCAAATTCAAGTCACACCAAGTCATCTAAAGCCTACTAAGAATCCACATGCCGAATTCCGTGAAGTTGTATCGAATGGAATTAATAATTATTATATTATCAACGAAATATTTGGTTCGGAAGATACGAAAATATTTTCAGCCGCTCAAGTGATAATGGAAGAGGACAATTCTTTTAAACCTATCGGCGAAGCATTGACAATTCGGTATTTAAGCAAAGATTTTATTCGAAACACTTTATTTAAAGATTTAAAAATCGCGGACGATCGCGTTGAAAAATTTTACGAAAGTCTTCGAAAAAACTTCGCACAATTTAAAATGTTAAACCATCAAAATATGCAGCAACTATATGATTTTATAGACGATGAAAAGGGAATTTATTTCGTCTTAGAGTTCTGTGATTACTCTCTTTCCGATTATATCGCTATGACACGAGAGCCGTTAAAGAACTCAAAGTACCCGATTGAATTAAAATTCCGGAAAAACATCGTTGAAATAATTAGATGCTTGACTCATGTACATAAGAACGGTTTGTATTTATGTGCATGATTAAATAAAAACGAAATTTATGTTAAAGAAGCTCCTTCTATTGGGAATTTGAAAAGCTCGATGATAGTAAAGCTACCTCACCCGTTTTGAGCTCATTTGTTTACGTTACTATCCTTGAAGAACAGTCAAGAAGAGTTTCCTTCCTTTTTCGCACCGGAGATATTTAAAGCCTTTGAAGAGAGTAAAAAAAAAAGTGATTTTGATCAAGGATTGACGGGTTGTTGAAAAGAATTAGATCTTTCCTTCGATACTTGGGCATTAGGGTATTTGCTCTACGAAATGCTTTATGATGAAGAACCTTTTAAGTTCGATAATATTGAAGATGCCAATAAAAAATTCCAAATAGAAAGTGAATTACGTTACAATGTATACCCTTGGAAAATTACTTATCAAGTACTGAAATGAATTACCGACTGCTTGAAACTTGATCCCAAGAAGCGTACCCAAGAGTTTGAGTTGGAAGGTATTTGTTTAGATTTAGAAAGGCAAAACGAAGACCTTGATATATGAGAAAAAGAGCTAAAAGATCGAATTGAAAGAATGGGAAAGAAGGAACCAGTTTCTTTTACGCTGAAAAATAATCACGTTGAAATTTATAATAAGTAATTTAATCATATAAAAAATAATCTTAACTTTAATTAGGAATTCTTGTATAATTTATCTATATCAAATTAGATCCTCTTCTCTTGATATAAAGTCATGATTATAGCTCATCTATACCTATTGTTTATTTTTTACAGTATAAGAATTCTCATAATTGTGCTGATTTCTGTTGTTTAACAATTCTCGTTATTTTTGTAATTATTATTTATCAGTTTCGTTATAATGAAGTGTTATTTCTTCTATATTGGTATATGATTTTTTTTATAATATTCATATTATCCCAGTGGTAAATTATAATTACCTAATACCAAAATTTTCCTGAATTAATAATATATTAAGTGTCTCTGTTTATCCTCTTCCCTCTTTTGTGTTTTGGTGAACACCTTGTTCATAGTTTTTACTTAATGTTGTATTCACATTCTCGACTAGATATTGAATCTTATTACAATAAATATAAGAATTAAAAAAAAACTTTTAATTAATGCTGATTATAATGCAGAACAGTGCTTGTAATATAAAATTTTAATTAATCACAAAAAAATGGAGGATTGGGGATTGGGCCCAATCCCCAATCCCCAATCCCC